>KK118959.1:77880-131062 GCA_000611955.2 Stegodyphus mimosarum
AGCCCGTGCATATGATTCTTGGACTGCACAAGCCTTCTTTAGAGCACAACAGGTTTCGCATCATCCATGATCTGCTTATTCCCCGGATATGCCGCCTATTGTGCACGTGTGGAATTTAATTGGTTGGCGACTCGCTCGTACAGCTGGTGGGGCATACACTAAGACTGAGTTTTGGCGTCAAGTCGAAACCATATGCAATGTTATCATATGCAATGATTACATTCAGAATCTGTATGATTTAATGCCAAGACGAGCACAGACTCTCACCGCTTTAAATGGCGGACACACAAATACTGATTTCAGACATTCGTTTTGCTTTAATTGTCTTGAAAATTTGATCGTTTATTTGTACCACTATCAGTAATACGTGGAATAAATTTCATTCATGGTGTTGTATTTTTCACAATTAACAGCTGCAACAGTGTACACTGCAACAGTTACAACAAACAACAGCAGTGTAGTTAACTGTAACCACAGCTGTATTTATATCTAGTCTATATTCTTCAAAATTTTTTATCAAAGAATCAGACTGCGATTTTTCAAAAATGGGTTACTTTTACAGGCTGAATTGCAAAAATTTAAATCAAATTCATTTCGAATTACATTAATTATGCGAATTTCATTATGAAAGTGACAACCTGCATTTTAATTTTACTAAAACGAATTTTATATTTCTCCTCGTTAATTATTCGAATATCTGACTATGACGTTTCAGTTAAAAGCTAGCTTCTAACAAATTTAAAAATAATACTAAATAAAAAAATAAAATAAAATCTGAAAGGTTTCAAATTTTAAATTATGTCGAAAGAGGCGTTTTTTTAACGTTTGTGTGTTACCTTTATTTATTAAATATCATATTCTTCGCACTTAAACCATCAAATTCAGTTTAACAGCAATATCGCAAAGTAATTTTAAAATGAGCAAATTTTTAGAATTTCCGATACACAGTTCCGCTTGCTGGAGACAAAAAGTTTTTTTCCGTAGAGTGTTGCCATTGCTCGCTTTTAAATCGTTGAGTTTGTTCATTAAAATTTATTAAAGTTTTACAAAATATGAAACAGATAATAAAACAAATTCCAGATTCCAAATTTGGGCTTCCAGATGCGCATATTCGGGTGGAAGCGTACGTTATTCAAAATTGGATGGCTCTAGGTACCGTTGTTCTATCACATTTAGAGAAATATACATACATTTATGTAGATTCTTCATTATTTAATTTCGTTAAATATAATACGGGATGATAACATTTGGTGGCAACAATTTGAAAAAGAAATCGGACATTTATAGTGAATCAACGCAAAATCGCAAAACAACAATAGTCCTTCACAGACAAAGCCCCTTTGGACTAAAAAAATAAAAAAGTCTCTTTCGAATAATTTTGATCTGGTCGGTTTTTTTAAATAAATTATATCGTAATCACATATAGAAAGAAGTTGCATTAAAGTTAATCAAGTCAAAACGCTATTTCTGTAGGTTTATTTATTTAAAATACAGTGTAGAGTCATTAGAAGGTTTTGAAGCAAGATAATGTGAAAAATAAGCAACGCCCTCTCCGGAACTCGAGTACGCACCGAGTGTGCTACCGTTGCACCTCGCAGGGATGCTGGAAGAGGCAGAAAATAATACCTTATAGTAGTATCTTAAGTTATTGTAAGAAATTTCAAGTTGTAAGAAATTCTTTCTTTATCGTCCCTTGCTCAAACATAGATAAACTGTGAAATTATCCCATTTAATAGACGAAGAGATATATTTTTTAAACTTCTGTAATATTAATAATATTTGAAATTGATTTATTCTACAAAATATTTTACAGTAAGTTTACTTTGCAGAATTTTTTCTATTCTAATTAATAAACGTAAAGGTTAAAACAGAGGGAAAGGTGTTAAAAATGCATTAAAATAAACACTTAATTTTTTTGATCAACTGTACTTTAAAACCACAAAAAACTGAATAACAGAAAAAGAGAAATTAATGTGTTACTAATTCGGAAGGGAGGGAAGAAAGAATAGAAATACAGCATAAAAATGCATTTTTATTTTTTAGCTTCATTTTACTTCAAACTCATAACACAGAAAAATTATTATTGCTTAATTGAAGTATTAAATTTAATAAAATCTTCGTAATCCTGCATCTCAAAGTGCAGTGTTTTAATTGTTTCAAAACTAAATACAACATAAATGCCGAGAGAGGTGCCTAAAGTTTTACAAATTAAAAATTGCAAACGTTTTTCCAGTGTTTAGATTTGATTTTATATGCAGGTGAAACGCATAATTAATATTTGTTCTGAAATTCTCACAAATGATCCATTTAAGTATCTATACTGAGATTAAATTTTATATTTATCATTATTACAGAGCACTGGTATTAAAATAAATATCCTTAAGGCCCACGAGAAGCTCAGTAGAAAATGTACAGCCTCGAACGCAAAATTTTCGGTCGCCATTATTAAAATTTGGGACATTTTAACTTCATCAGACATAATTCAGGTTGAATACGATGAACTTCTATCAAATAATTCGTTTAAAACAAGTTAGATTTTTTTATTATTATTTTATTGTAAGAAATTATACTGAGGAAGAAAAAAAGATTTTTTAAATGTGTTATTATTCTACGAATCCGTTTGAGGATTGATTAAAAAATAATGCATAATCAAAATATTGGGAAAATAAATAAATATTTTAACATCTCTTTCGAAACAAAGATCGACGACGCCATATACGTGTTACTAAAACTGTACATGCATTGTTCTCTCAATAGGTTTATATTTATTCATAGCCGTTGACAGGATGTATTTGACACTTCATTAGCCAAGGAAATTGACTATTGTTTTGCATTATGTTTTTGATAGTTGGCTGATGAAAAGCATTCCTTACAAATAAATAAAAATCCTTCGTCATGACATGCCCACCATAAGCAACTTTTCTTTGAGTTTTCAAATTTTGAAAATTTTCTCTGTTGATTATAAGAAAATTTAAAGTTAAATACTTTTCAATTTTAAAACAATACAGATGGCTATGTAACGTACCCCAGAAACGATATTTCAGGTTATATTTTAGTATTAAGTATTGATTCTACTAAATTTTCTTTCTAAATAAAGTAGGAAAATAAAAATAAAATATAGAAAAAATAATAAATAAAAAATAAATATAAAAAACATAAAAAAAGCAACAAAAAATCTGAAAGATTTATGGAAACGTCTTTGATTGAAATTATTTAAAATGAGAAAACAGGCATGATCAAAATGCCAAGGACATTTGGAAGGAGCATAATAAACAATTTCCTTCACATGTTCTATAATAGAATGGGTTCGACTCATCTTCTTTCTTTAAAAAAGTAAAAAAAGATGGTGGTGGTTTGTATATTAGATATGGATGAAACACTTGGATATTTTGACGGAGAAACGTTTCAAATTCGACCCAAAACCGATTTCTTGATTCAGTTTTTACGTCTTTGTAAAATTGATATCATTTTATGGAGTATGGGTTCAGATGATTATGTCGAGAGAATGATCAACAGTTCATTGCACGATATTGCGCGATATGCGTATCGTATATTTGGCCGCACCCAATGTGAAAAGTCATGCCGAAAATATAATATTTCAAAATGTTCAGAGCATATCAGAGTCTTGTACGATTACGACATTCTTTTGATTGGGGTTGATGATAATGTAACTGCAAATATGGACGAACGCTACGATTTAAGAATTCATGTTAAGCCATATAAGAAGATGGACCCTAATGATCAAGAATTTTATAAAGTTGTGGAAAAAATTACCCAATTTTGTTTAGATCATGAACGGGAGTAAGTTTTGATTATTTTTAGGCGACTCGACAGAACTTATATAGAAGTAATAACTAATAAAAAATAATAAAAAAAAACTTTTTCTATGATCCACGTCGAAGAATTAGTAAATTGTTAGTTAGATTTAGATTAAGTTAAATAGTTTCGTGGGGTTAATTAAAAGCTGATAATTAGCGCTATTTAACGTAACGCAAAATGATTAATCAATCGTAATGGCAATTTAAAGTTTTAGGGGTTTTCCGAGTATTTTTATTTAAAACTTCTCAACATTATTTTTTTAATTTAATACAGTAATTATATTTAATAAGTCATAATTTAATATATCATTTAACCCATTTAGCTCTTTTTCAGTCAAAAAATTGAAATAAACTTGTGGGGTTTTACTTATTTAATTTCGTGTTCAATCCCAGGAACCCCACAAACACTAATAAGTGAATAATCGCTTAAGCATGTGAGTCGAGACGTAAGACTTACGAAGGGTTAACTACCCTTTATTTCTCAGGACAAATATGATACAATCAGTTCCTAACTCGAAGTGTACAGCAAAGCCTCCACTTGGGCTTGAACTCAAATAAATAGGAAATTAAACTTAACTAAGCTTAAATAAAGCTAACGGAAAGATATAGCCGAAGCTATCAAAATTCTAAGTAGTTGGCCTCTAAATCTTAATTAAGTCGACGAAGCCAAACAAGGGCTTAAAGTATGGCCGGCTAGCTAAGAGAGACGCAGCTAAAAGGCAAACGCGCGCTAGTCAGGAATTCAGGCTCTAGTCAGGAATTCCTCGTTGAAACAGGGACTTAAATACTACTCTTTACTCATTTGCATTAACTGCGTTTCTGAAAGGATACATAACTTAAAATAACTGTTAATAAAATTAGGATAAACCTTACAAACTTCAATTTTATGATTTGATGAAAAGCCTGAAAGTGTAAATTTAAACAACTTGTAAGGTTTTAGTTAAACTAACAGAGTTTTATTTTAATTTGACTTTTTCTATCTATTCTCATTTCAACTTCCCGTTAGAATAAGAGCGCGTTTCAGCTTTATGCTAATTTGAAGTGGAGCCAAGTTCTACTTAAACGAGAGGTAGGAACCTCTCAGGGTGAGAGAGCTTTTAGTCTCAGACCACTGTTACTCTATTCGACGTTCGCCTGACCAGCTAGTATTTAAATTCTAAGCCGTAGCGTTGTTACGCTATTACTTATTGAAGTAAATCTAGGTGCCTTAGTATTAGTTAAATCTTGCTACGCACCCTTTAACATAGAGGCCAACCTCGCGTTCATAGCTCTGTGAGCAACGACTACTTAATTTCTATTTAACTTTAGTTTAAATTATCTGATTGTTCAGTTAAGACCCAAATGGCGGTCATTATTTTCTGTATCCCTCCCGAGTTGGGAAGTGGCTGTAAATAATTGTGGTTTAATAAAAGAGGATTTTAAATCCTTCTTACATATAGTTATTCTACCACTTAATCACAGTATTCTACCACAGAACGTAGCTGCATTCAGCTCCCTGTTCAAGATCAGGACTTAAGATTTACACGAAGATGTTCACCAAGAATATGCACCGAACACTCAGTCCTGGCAAACTTTACATTTTAACGCACTTACTTAAGTTTAGAAGTGTTCAAAATCTGTGATTTCAAGTCATAAAGTGAAATAATCTTTAAGTCCTGGTGAAATATTTCCCTTTATTTCATGTATATCAGTAAGTTTTCATGGAAAGTATTTAATTGGTCTGTGAATGCGGTAAGCCTTGATATTCATATGGCAACCAAGGAACTGTAGAACATGTGAACCAATTAAGAATAGTTTCTCGACTCACGTTTGTCAGAACGCTTTTGGGCAACTAAAATAAACAAGGACGAGGCATGAAGTTTAGTCGTATTTATTGAATTTATTAAATGTTTAACTTCTTTAAAACTACCTTATCTAAGTTTCTACTAAGATTCTCTGTTATTTGCTTCCCATACATGATTCAGAAAGTTATCAAACGTATGAATATGTTGTACATGTCTTTTGCTGACTGAAAAGAAAGCTCACTACTTTCAATTTTATATAAATGTGAATAGCAGGATGGCAACAACTCAACACGACTAACGGTATCGCGAGTGAGATTGATGATGGAAGATGAGAAGAGACTAAGACGTAATGATAAAAAAACAAAGATGTATCTTCTTGATTATCACTCTTTTTTTTATTTGTAAATAGTCACTAATGTACCTTCACCAATAGCTAAATAAATTACTTTAGTTACTTAGATATGTATCGTCAGCTTAGAAAATCCCCTAGACGCCGAGTCCACATAAATACTCATTGATATGCTTGGTATTTTATAAAGTATTTCCTCCCTCCTTCTGCATGCCTGCATTGTATAACGCTAGCATACTCGGCGCGTATTCGAGAAGTCCAGGTTTGAGGCCCGGCGAGGTCATTGCTCATTTTTTACGTCTCCAGCATAAAAAAAAAATCCTAATGACTCTACAGTGGCGCCCGAACTAAAAGGTGGTGGAGGAGGATTCTTCACAAGCAGGAGTTAGCAACTGGGTTCCCTAATTTCCAGTTGGCCTTTAAAAAAGGGAGTATGTAAGGTATTTTCTCCCTCCTTTTTGCGTCTTTTCGTGGCGTAATGGTAGGACACTCGGCGTGTATTATTCGAGACATCCAAGTTCGAGTCCCGGCGAGGGCATTGCTCATTTTTCACGTTTCCAGCATAAACAAATCCTAATGCCGCTGTAGTTTCTTTTAATATTTCTTCTTTCAATATTAAATTAAATTGTCTCGTTTCTTGCTCTAACGAAGTTGTCGGTTAGAACGAACGTATTTCTGATATATAAAAGAAAAAAAATTTAAACATTTATTTAAAGCTATGCATCTGGATATGTATAGATTTATATTAGTATCTAATATGTTTATGGCATACTGACGAAACTAATAATAAATTTAACAGTTTCTATTTTTGAAAATATAAACGAGCGTCCAAATATAAATAAGAATACATAATTTCAAAAATATCTAAAAATGATTTGACACACCCCCAGTGCATTATTCATTATTTTTACACGGTCCCTTGAAATAAATAAATCTTTAGAGAATATATTTGAGGATAGCGAAGATTTACGTAGAATCCCAGGAATAATTTGAACCCAAATATTAATTTTTTGTTGCAAGTCTGCAATTATATTTTCCAGTACTATTCTATGGAACAACCTTTTTCTCACATAAGAAAAAAAAAAGGCAGAAATATAAGGTGGTTGATTCTAAGACCCCAATGCAGAGGACTGCCTTAGTTTTGAATGCTGCAGGCAAATGATCTTATTGTTCTGGAAGAAACACATCAACACGAGTATCAGTTACCCTGAGAAATATTGAGCTAAGGTTTGGGGGAAAGTAAACTCATTAGCTAAACACCAAACTAATTTCTTGAGTTTCCAGCATAATTTTGTAATCACTTTGAGCGTTTTAAAATAAATTCTGGCTTCTTTATCGGGGCAACGAGACTACGAGTCAAGGTCTGTGGAGGAAAATGCAAATTTATGACAAGGAAGCGAAATTCCGGAAGCAGGACCGAAGCCGAATTCGCCCATGAGCAATGTCTTCTCATCCACGTATTCGGTCTTATGAATGAGGAGCATCCCGAGGTGTATAATAATAAACGCACTTCCCAATCGCCGACCAAGTTTTCACGCCAGTTCAGTAGGTCTGGAATCTCAGCCTTTTTAGTCCTTGACCTTCAAACCGGCTTGGCGAGGTTGGCGTAAAAAAATAAAGAATCATACTGGCCACACATGCCCTTTGGCGATTTTGGGGACTGTAGTAGGCGGATATTTTTTATTGCGTTTTTAATTTTTATCTTCTTTTTATTTGATTCCATGTTTCTTTTTATACGGGTCATTCTCGAAACTGTGTCAGTTTGGATTTTGGAACGGGGGAAAAATGTATTTTGCCGGAGGGAAAAGAAATGGTTGGAAACCGAGACCCTCTCGAAACGTAGAACATAGAGAAAAGATTCAACAATAACACTCACGTTGAGAGTTTACGAGAATTTTTTTTCTGTTGAAAACATCCATTGCAAAGAATTATTGGAGAAAAATACAATATTTATTCCTTTTCTTTAGAGAATGTGGTAAGTTTAAGAATGTTTCACCGAAGTGAAGCAGGAAGTTTAACCTATAAATAAAAAGGTATTTTTTTACAAATGTAATTTACGTAAACTTAATATCGTTTATGCTTAAGTGAAAGACAACGTCAGTAACAGATATTTACCGTCTATCGCCATAATCTATTAAACCGCCTCCTCAATTACACGCAAACAAATTTTAAATGAGATTTTTTTTTAAAATCAGATGCTTATTATAACTCCCTTTTTCTTAAACTCCTTTGAGATATTTTTTTATTTTCGTTCTGCAGGCTTAATATCCTGGCAAAATGAAAAAAAGTGTTGCCATCCTGGGAAAATATTTTAGCGAATCTCATGAACAAACGATAAGTGAAAGAAATGCCCACCTGCGTTTCAATCATTAAATCTTTTGTTTATTCACGTGGGGTTAATTTTACTATGAAATATCATCATAAATGCATGAGTTTTTTTTCATCTTTGAGCTGTACAGTTTTGAGTAATTTCTTCTAAATACACAATTTTGAGATCTATATCTTAAATTTTTTTTGGGGGGGGGGATTACTTTTCAAACTATATCTAGAGCAACAGCTGAGGTTTAAACTGTTTAGTGGATTAAAATGAGGTACGTGTAAAGAGATCAAATCTCATTTTCTTTTTAAATTTAAGGTTTTTTAGATATTTTAAATTTTCGAAGCGTTTATTGCATTCCAAAAGGGAATTTGGCGTCCTGAAAAAATCAAAATATTGTCAGCTTAGGAAAAATACTTGTTGAAAATTCTCGCTCAAACCATCCAAATGAAAAAAAATGCACAACTACATCATAAAGAAAAAAGAAATAAATAAAGAAAAGAAAAAAGAAAATCTGAAAGGTTTCAGATTTTAAATTATGTTCAAACGGGCGTTTTTTTTAACCCGTTGAGTGCTACCTTATTTATTAAATATCATGTTCTTCGCACTTAAACCATAAAATTCAGTTCAACAGCAATATCGCAAAATAATTTTAAGTTGGGCATATCTTTAGAACTTCCGATACACAATTTTGCACGCTGGAGATAAGAAGGTTTCTCCCCGTAGAGTGTAGCCATTGTTCGCTTTTAAATCGTTTGATTTGTCCATCAAAAACTCCTTATAAAGTTTTACAAAGTATGAAATAGATAATAGAACAAATTCCAAATTTCAAATCTGGGCTTCCAGATGCCCTAGTTTTTAAAATGCCCTAGTTATTTCATGGAATAACTAGGTATTCTATAAAATAACGGATTTCATACTTTAACGGTAACATATGCACTATAAATTTACTCGTTAGTTTTAATTTTTAAAATAGTTACTTGTCTTATTTTCATCAGCATCAGTTTAGGGTTACGTACTACGCACTGGTTATCTCAGAACTCTGTGAACCAAAATAAGTAAATAAATAAATAAATAAAATAAAAGCTGTAAGGTTTTAGTTAAACTAATATAGCTTTATTTTAATTTAACTCTTTCTATCTGTTCTCATTTCAACACTTCTCGTTAGAATAAGCGCGCGTTTCAGCTTTATGCTAATTTGAAGTGGAGCCAAGTAGTATTTAAACGAAAGGTAGAAACCTTTCAGTGTGAGAGAGCTTTTAGTCTCAGATCACGGTCACTCTATTCGACGTTCGCCTGACTAGCTAGCAGTTAAATTCTAAGCCATAGTGCTTGCTACGTGATTGCTTATTGAAGTAATTCCAAGCGAATCAGTATTAATTAAATCTTGCTACGCACCATTTAGTTTAGAGGCCAACCTCGCGTTATAGCTCTGTGAGCAACGACGATTTAATTTCTATTTAGCTTTAGTTTAAATTAATTTGATTATTCATTTTAAACCCAAGCGCGGTCTTTATTTTCTGTATCCCTCCCGAGTTGGGAAGTGGTTGTAAATAACTGTGATTTAATAAAAGAGGATTTTAAATCCCTTTAAAGTGCAGTTCTTCTACCACTTAATCACAATATTCTACTCCAGAACATAGCTGCATTCAGCTCCCTGTTCAAGATCAGGATCGTGTAAAGTGTTTCACGAAGATGTTTGCCAAGAATATGCACCGAACACTCAGTCCTGACAAAGCAATTAATTATAAATTTAGGAACCCTTTACATTTCTGTCACTCAATTTTCCTGCATCCAAATGCTGTAAAACTATTACACGATTAAAGCTGTAAATATATACGAAATGTGATAATACTTTTCTGAATCATTTAATTTTAGACAAATAAATGTTAATTTGGTTTAATAAGCTTTAATAACAACCTTCTAAACTTTGAAGGTAATTAAATTAAATCTGTGTTCAAATATTTACAGTAGTCTTAATTCTTCTTCCAAAGTAAATATTTTATTTTTAGTCTAAATATTTACATTTATTAAGGAATTTGCATTATAAAGAATTTCATGCAGTTAAGGTAATAAATATATTTTTGAAAATTCTTATACAATTAAATAAGAAGCTGACAGCTCGCATTCTTTAATAACTTTGCATCTTTTCAAAGAAGGCTAAATTCTAAATTTTGCGAGAAAACTAAATAAAAAAAAGCATAAATTTACACTTTTATAATACAATGCGCAAACCCCTCTTCAGAAATATGCCGAAGAAGAGAGATATCCTTATGTCAATAAAGAAATTCGCCATTTCTCATTGCAAACCAGGCCAAAAGGCGGAGGACTTAACAATGGTCACACAGTACTTGCTTCTGCCACAAACGGGTTTAACTTCATCTAAATGCACATAATATGAGGCTTTTAAAGATGATATAATCATGGCATTTGTGATATCGAGAATACAATAAGAATCTCATTAAGAAATGACCTTCCGAAATAGACAGACCTGCCTTGTTCGAAAAACCGTCTTAATAAAGTCATCGCACGTTTCTTCCCGAATTTAGATTTCTGATTGCTTCATAAGAATTAAAAAGCAAAAGAACACAAATTGTTTCTATTGAACGCAGGAAAATTACTGGTGACAATACACTGTACAGCCCATCTCATGTAAAATAAGGAAGATAAAGGTGTAACATTGACACGAAATGAGTGCAATTAGCATTCAAATCATATATAATTAAAGCAGTTTTTTCTGTCACGCATACAGGCAAAAGAACACGTATGTTGAAAAGCTGCTCACGCTATGCTGCTCGCAGTACCTTAAATCAGTCAGGAATTGGGCGTTATAACGGGTTTCGTGCATTACAGGGACAAAAACAGATAATTTAAATTTACAAAAAAGGCAAGAGATTATTAGTCCAAAGGGGTTTTGTCTCTGAATGACTATTTTCTTTTTGCGATTTTGGGTCGGAAGCATTAAATGTCTGTTCACTTTTCAAACTGTTGCCACCAAATATTGCAGCCCTGTATTATATTTAAAGAACTTAAATAATGAAGAATCTGCATAAATGTATGTATGTTTCTCGAATTGTGATAAAACGACGGTACCTAGAGCCATCGAATTTTGAATGACGTAATCCTCCCATCCAGAAATCCAAATTTGAAATTTTGAATTTGTTTTACTATCGATTTCATTTCGACTGCCAGTGTTCAGTGACTTTACCGCTCGGCCGCTTGTGGGTCATGAACGTCCAAGGATCTGGAATGAATTGATTACGTATACCGTACACTGCACTTTGTAAATTCAAATTGTTAAAAATATTAATTTTTAATTAAACTCGTGATTGATATTTAATTGATAAAGAAAGGTATGGTAAATATCATTTAATGAGTGCATTATTGGCTTGATCTTTTTAGATTTGTGAAAACGCTGACTGCCGTGCTGAAGGGTTCGGGTTCGAATCCCGGAGAAGCCATGGAATTTTGTAAATGTGTGGTGTCGGTGCGGCATGGGGCACTATGCGGCGAGCCGAAAGTCCTCTCAGGAGGTTGGTGGTAGGGGAATAGAGCTGGAAAACCCTCGGCCCCGTGCCCTCCCTCGGTGTGCTGTCTCAAAATTGGGGGCGGAACTGACCTAAATCGCACTGTCATCTGTAAGGTGCTCAAGGCTGTTGCCAACGACAACAGTAAACTTGAGCTTCTTGCCAAGAGGAATTTCATAAGCTTGGGCTGATTATGAGTCAGATAAATGAGCATTTATCAACAACAAAAACAACAGATTTTAGAAATTACATAAAATATTAAAAATAACTTTCATTAAAGCATAGTTTTAGTAACTATGCTTTAATGAAAGTTATTTATTTAGTATCAAAGTTTCAGATGAAAGAATTATTTTCAGACATGCTTCGACTAAAACATTTTGAGTTATCTTCCAAACGTTCGACGGAATAAGTTGAAAATTCTCTTACAAAGTAAGTATTTTACAAAGTATAAGCAAATTCGGTCTTAACATATTAGCAGCTAATGCTGATACATTTTTGTGTTCAGGACAGCCGCCATAAAAATTAGATTTATTTTCAAGTCCTATTTAAAACGGAAAGAAGAGTCATTTTTATGATTTGTTTAATTTTCAAGGGTAATCTAATAACACACAATTTGATAAAAGAAAAAATGCATTTTTATAAATTCTGCAGGAATCAAAGAACGTCCTTAAGCGCATGTTCTTAAAAGAGAACAACTGTTTTAGATTTTTAATTTAACTGCAGAATTGTTATCCTCTTTTAGCCATTAAGAACAGAGTCTCCATAGTAACTTGAGACATTGCATTAAAGAAGAAGTTAAACACGAACCGTTTTACAGATTTTTGACACAATACAGTTTTAGAACATTTTACGAGTAAACTAATCGAACTAGAACAAATCGAGTTATCTTAAACATTTTCTTTGATCAATATTGATACATCAGCGCTTCAAAATTTCTTCCTGTTAAGTCTACGCCCAAAACTATTAAAAATTCAAATACAGTAGCAAATCAAATGTGGAAGTTGATTTATAAGTTAATTCATTCCGAAACGACACATCCCGTTTCCACTCAGTTTAAGGGGTGTTGGAAGCCAAAAATCGTCAAAAAATATTGATTTGGCATTTTTGCATTTTCAAATTCTCTACACTTTTAGCTTTCTAAAAATACTATACTTTAATCTCTATGAAAATTAGAACTTTAAAAAATCTCGTTTTATTTTATGATCTAATGCTTTGATAAATGAGGAATTTTACATAAAAACGCGTTTTTCTCCAAACGTGATTTTTTTTAAACTCGATGTACCTTTTCTCAGGAACTACTGCTCCCAGATACCGAAAATTTTCATGGCTTATTTATTATATTTTCTAATATTTACCGAAATGAGCTTTTTTCGATAAATTAAGATAAAAAATTTCACAAATTTTTTTGCGTGAGAAAAGTGCTAAATTTTACTATGCCTAATAAAATAGTCTATAAATTAGTCTAAAATTCAAAATGTTTCAAAGGCTCATTTCCGTATAATCAGATAGGTGTACGTTAATTACACAAAAAATTTCAAGAGTATATCTGCAGCAGATTTTGAGAAAAGGTACATCGAAAATGGCCCATTTAACATTGTTAGTATAGGGGGTTCCGACACCCCTTAACGTCATCCTTCCGTCATCCTGATATGCAGAGAGCCCTTAGGGTGAGCAGATTTTTCCGGACATCCGGAACAAGAAGCTTTGAAATTTAAAAGAAATCGTTAACATAAAAGGTTTTTTTTTTTTTTTTTTTTAAAAAAAAAAAACAGTTTAGCAATTCTTATACTGTTAATATTTCACGACACGAAATGAAATGAAATGGTAAATACTCAGCATTCTAGACTGTTTTACAACACAAGTTTATTTCGCCCAATTGAAAATTTTTAACGAGCTTAAATGGAGTAAAACCAATAAGAAATTGTCATTAATTTATGCAGAAGAAATCGTTTGACTTTCCTGTCTTTCTACTAATCGCCAACTCCTCCGGCGTTCACCGAAAACATCGCAACAAAAACATCACGGATAATCGATAATAAAAAGAATTCCAAATTTGGGCTTTCAGATTCCCATATTCGGAGGAGAAT
Organism: Stegodyphus mimosarum; assembly: GCA_000611955.2. Lineage (NCBI taxonomy): Eukaryota > Metazoa > Arthropoda > Arachnida > Araneae > Eresidae > Stegodyphus > Stegodyphus mimosarum. Next base: position 91,763 of record KK118959.1, read on the forward strand.
GACGTTATTCAAAATTGGATGGCTCTAGGTACTTATTTTATCACAATGCGAGAAACATATATAAATTTAAGCAGATTCTTCATTATTTAACTTCTTTAAATATATCACAGAGCGATAACATTTTGTGGCAACAGTTTGAAAAGGATACGGACATTTACAGTGAACCGCAACAAAATGCCAAAATGAAATTAATAACTCTTCTGAGCTAACGCTCCTTTAGGCTAATAAAAATTCCTGGTAAGCTAAATCGTTATGTACCTATTCCAGTTGCTTCGTAAGCTGCTGTACCTTCACACGCGTTTTAATTCTTCGAAGTTGCTATGGGTTAATAATAGCGAAATCTAGTGCACAGGTTATAATTTGTTAATCCTAACTTATGAGCTAATATTAGCGTCTACTTTTTTTTTTCAGATTGTCAGGACTGAGTGTTCGGTGCATATTCTTGGAAAACATCTTCTTGAACTCCTTAAATCCTGATCTGGAACAGGGAGGTGAATGCAGCTAAGTTCTGTGGTAGATACTGTGATTAAGTGGTTGAAGAACTGCACTTTAAAGGGATTTAAAATCCTCTTTTATTAAATCACAATTATGTACAACCACTTCCCAACTCGGGAGGGATACAGGAAGTAGAGACAGCACTTGGGTCTAAAAATGAACAATCAAATAAATTTAAACTAAAACTAATTAGAAATCAAACAGTCGTTGCTCACAGAGCTACAACGCGAGGTTGGCCTCTAAACTAAATGGTACGTAGCAAGATTTAACTAATACTGACGCACTTGGAATTACTTCAATAAGCAATCACATAAAAGCGCTATGGCTTAGAATTTAAATGGTAGCTAGTCAGGAGAACGTCGAATAGAATAACAGTGGTCTGAGACTAAAAGCTCTCTCACACTGAGAGGTTCCTACCTCTCGCTTAAATATAACTTGGCTCCACTTCAAATTAGCATAAAGCTGAAAACGCGCGCCTCTTCTAACGGGAAGTTGAAAATGAGAACAGATAGAAAAGTATAAATTAAAATAAAACTTTGCTAGTTTAACTAAAACCTTACAAGATTACTGCTTTATTCTTCATCAACTGTAAAGAATTTTTCAATGTCCTGAAGGCCATTTTCGCCTTTCTATTTCAGTTTACTTTCATTGAAATACTTTGACAGGAGTAATCAAAACACTATCACCGACAAGGGTAAAAGAGAAGAGCGAATGCTATAAGCCAGAAGAAAATGCAGTGTTTTATATCTGTAAAAAAATTCAATTCATATTGAAAAAGTTTAAAACAGGACGACAACATACAAAAGAACCTAAGACTCTATTGTTTACCCTAAGAACAAATTTCTTAAATGCATGACAGTAACAACAAGAATTATTTAAGTTTGTTAATAAGCCATTGATTTTAAAATGCGAAACACTTGTTAGTTTACTCGGAAGGTTTCTTTCGTTCATAAATTCTTTTACTATCTATGTTTCAAACTCATATAATTATCTATTTGCAATTGTTGTATAAATGAAGTTTATTCAAGCGACTGTAAAACGTAGAGACGTCAACATTGTTTTACGATAATTCAGATGCTATATTGTGTCTCATTGACAAGAACTGCTTAGTCAGACCGACTGCAACCGAGTAATTCAAGCAACTTTAAATTCTTAAGGCGTTGAAAACACACATTGTCAAAATTTTCAAACGATGGGAAAAATACACGCGAGTGGAAATTCAGAAACCGAGTTGGACGAGGAAGTGTATTAGTTTCGAAGTAGTCAGTTCTTTTCCTCATGAAAATTTAACAGTCTGCTGCCGAATGTAAGAACAAAAAGAAGGTGACTTAGCAGAATTCAACATGTTTCTAGGAATTTCTGTCACTTCTCGTCCTGAAATGTTTGAGTTTTACCTTTACATCCGTTAACCTCTTTCGATGACACTTTAAGGCGAAGCCTAAGTTTTATTTGTAGGTCTCGGCAAACAAGAAATAACAGTATAAAAGGTAATGGTGTTAAATTTTCTTTTAACAAAAAGTTAAATATAAAGTACCTGGACACGAAAAATGTTTTAGGCATAAGACTAGCATCGAATTCAATGCTTCCTGCAAATGTTGTTCATAATCTTGTATAAATATTATTTCGAATGCAGCGAGTACTAGTTCTTTGACATACTATGGAGACAGAACGCTTTAACAAAGGAAAACTGCTAAAAAAACATTTTCACAAACTTGAAGGCAATAAAAATGCCGAGACTGTCTAAAAAAATTACAAATTCGAATTATTTAAAGACAAATTATAATGTATTTCTCCCGTCTTCTTAGCATGCCTTCGTGGTATAGTAGTCAGCACGCTCGGTGCGTATTTGAGAGGTCCGTGGTTCGAATCGCGGCGAGGACATCGCTCATTTTTCCCCTCTGCTGCTTCAAAAAATGTCTAATGTCACTATAAAATTAGAATAAACAGTACATATTTAAATATTAAACGATATATAGATTCATGCAACAGGTAACCTTAGATTAGAATTTATATTAAAGGAAATCTATGCTCATTTCAAGAATAATAGAACTACTTTTTTTATCGAAGAAAAGGGACCTGTATCGGATTATTTCTAAATGCTTTATCATACACTAAATGCCACTGTAAGGTTGAAATTTGCATAACTGACAATTTTGATTTGTGTGCTAATTTTTACTTTGGTTGTAGCTCAATACCGGATAGAAAAACCTATTAAAACATTTCGCAGAAGAGCGTTCAGACGAAGCACTTAAAAGGGGAAGAAAATGAAAGAATATAAAAGGAGAATTTTTTTTATTTTATTTAGTCTATTATTTTTACATTCGTTCGGGAATGCATATACGTTTCCTTAGAACAACTTTGAATTTCTATCATGTGGGGTGAAAAATAAAATATATTTATCTTTTTATACAAGTACTGTATTACTGAAAAGTAAAATTACAACATTACAGCAAACAGAAGAATGCTGATTATTAAATGAGAATGCAAAAAGTTGATTTTCCTATTCAGAATAAACTACTTAAGAATACAGAATACCAATCCGGTAACCTAATATTCTGGCAACTTCGGGAGAGCTGGACTATAGTGCTTATCATATTATCGAACTGTATATTTGTATAAGGTTGAAAAAAATGTTTGATAACGTTATTTAACACATCGTAAGAATGCGAGATCAAATTTCACGGTGCGTCATTGAATGAGTGATACTGATTAGCAATAACTTGCCGCTTCTTTGGCCCTGATAATGGCTGCTACAAGATTCGATTTAGATTCAACAAAGTATACAAAAGTATTCCAGAGACATGCTTGCCAAACATGTTCCAGAAATTCCCATATTCAGTTGAGAACACTGGTGGTGGATGGCTCATTTGCGCATATTTTCTCTCCCAGATTATTCAATGGATTTAAATCTAGGCTTCTGCGTGGTCATCTCAAGAGGAAAAAAATCAGCTGAATGCTTCTTGAACCAGGTAGTTAATTCTCAACCGAAATCTGTGACAGAAGCAATTCTTTTGCTAATGAACTCCATTTCCATCGGGATGCCAAAAGAACTTGAAGAAATGTAAGTAGCCGCCTAATAGACCTTTATTTAGATGTAGTAAAAGGATTTAGGGCAAATTCCAGAAGGCCTAAACATTGCCAAAAGAAAACAAGCCAGACCATCGCTGAGCTACTACGACCTTTTACTATAGCCTGTACCTTGCACACTGGCTTCTTAAGGAGTTGGAGCAAAATTCTAGCGTGACAGTCGGAAATGGAACTAATTATTCCATTCTGCTCCTTTCTAGTTGCCGATAGTCCAGTCCTGGCATTCTGCCACTCATGTGAGATGCTGAGGTAGCTTGCAGAGGGAAATAAAACTTTTGTCTGTCTTCGGCTTCTGAAGCCAGTATGGTGAAGTGAACGTGTAGAGTCATTAGGTTATTTAGAAGCAGGAGAGATGATAAATGTGCAATGTCCTCGCCAGGACTCGAACCACGAATCTCTCGAATACGGGCCGAGTGCGCTTCCAATTACACCACGAAGGCATGCAAAGGATGCCGAAGAAATACCTTATATACTCCCGTTTTTAAAGGGCGACTGGGAATTAGGGGGCCCAATCGCCAAGTCCCGGTAGTAGAGAATCATCATCCACCACCTTTTTTAGTTCGGACGACACTGTAGAGCCATTTTAGAACTTTTCGAAACAAGGAAATCGAAGAAATGAGTAATGCCCTCGCCAGAGCTCGAACCACGATCCTCTGGAATACGCGCCAAGTGCGCTTCCAATTACACCACGAAGGAATGCAAAGAAGGCCGGAGAAGTACCTTATAAACGCTGCACAGTTCGCCTATTGACTGCCCAAGTAACCCTTATACTATTGATTAATCACTTAAGCTATTAAGACTGATATTAAATTATTACTAAGATTACTACGAGCATCCAAGGTTGCTTAATCCCAGCAATTAGCCCAATTACGTTTTCTTTTGTCCTTTGTAAGTGTGCTCTTGCCATATCCTTGACACTATGGACCGTGAATGCTCTGATTCTCGAACAACTTCTGAAACTCAGTTACCCACGCGTTTAGCACCTATTACTTCCCCGATCTAAGGTGTTTAAATCTTGACTTTTACCACTAATGTTTGTTTTTAACGATTGTTTAGAAAGAATAATGCTTCATAACACACCTTCATTATACAGCAACATCTTTGCATGCGCAGAAATAAGGCAGAAGCGCGACATGATAGTTGTATGACAGTATAATACTCATGAAGTTTTTCTACAAATAAAGATCAAATTTAAAAATATACTAAAAAAACAAATTACACGGTGTGAATATTTTTAAATATTATGCTTTGGGATCTTCTGTATTACTTCTGAAGGCTTGAGGTTTGGAAATCCACTTGCCTCATAAGACTGGGATATTTTTAAAAGAAAAAACAATTGAACAGACAGGTAAATTCCTTATAATATTGTAGAGAATGTGAATCTTTGAAAATGGAACAAATGCATTTAATGCTTCGGCAACTTTAATGCAAATTTAATATTTGAACTTGTTCCTCGCCGTCGTCGCCATCCACGGGTATAACGGATTTTGAATTGCACGTCACTGGGGCATGATTGTAATTCTGTAAGAGGATTCCCGATTCAAAAGTGTACCAAACCTTAGAATGCTGAATGATTAGATTTTTATTGTATTATATTATATGTTTCCTATAATTTTAGTTAACATGGAGTAAGTTCTTTTAAGTTCATGATAACCACAACTGTGATTCTTATCTTCAGTCTCTTAAAACCTTCAGAAACCTCAAACCAATTAAAATGTTACCGAGACGCTATCCTATATGCTTCCGGTTTATTTATACATGAGAATGTCGCTGTATCAGTATTAGAAAAGTGAATGAAATTGTTTATCAGACTGGCAGCCAAATAAGGGTTTAAACTATGGAATTTAAATCCAGAAACTAGCTAACAAATACACGTATAACATATACAGGACATCAGAAAATAGCGTTATATTTCTTAAATTAAGGTATAGAATAGACTCTTGAAATAGGTAGCTTGGAACTGCGCTGATAGAGTTACGCGCAAATTTCTTTTTAATAAACAGCTAGAGTATTGCTATTCATTTACGTATTTTGCGAGCAGGAAATTTAAAACATCAAGCGTGCCCTCGAAATGAAGACCTCCGGCTTATTACCTGGATGAAGCGATCAATATTCCTCACAAGGACTGAATATCTCTGTTCTTTAGCCGCGTTCCCATACTTAAAGAATACTTCCCGTAAGGAAGCGAGACCTCTTAGGTCAAATTCATATGCTGAATAGTTCTCGTCCTGCCAGACCTTAAATTAGGCTAAAGAGCCCCCCCCCGAAGCTCTAACTACTAAGAGGAGCTTCAGACTTCTTTTAAAAACTAAACCACAGTTGCAGAAGAAAATTCTTTCGATCTCGAAAATTTGATTTTACTGTAAGGAAGCCTTGAAGTTCGATTCTAACTTCAGAACCCATGTTTCCCTCCCCCTAGAAAATAAACACTTGAATGAAGGTTGAGGATCTTAAGGAAAGAAAAGTCCTCAGCATATCCATATCAAAGGTTTATTCTTCAGCATATGAAATGAATTTATGAGAGCGGGTACATTCTTGTTGTTGCCCAAGCCTACGAAATTCCTCGTGGCAAGGAGAGCTAGATTACGCCTGTCGTTGGCAACAGCCTTGAGCACCTAACATGTGACAGTGCGATTTGGCTCAGTTCCGCCGGCAATTTTGATGGAGAGCACCCCGGAGGAGGGACGGGTCCGAAGGTCTCCCACCCCTCTCCCCTTCCACTAAACCACACGAGAGGACTTTCGGCTCGCCGCATATTTAGAGTGCCGCCATGCTGCATTGACACTATACATTTACAAACATCCATGCCGAAGGGTCCGGGATTTGAACCCGGACCCTTCGGCACGGTAGTCAGCGATGCTAACCACTATACCAGTAGGCGGCGGGTACATTCTTTCATTCCCCGAAAGCTCTAAAAGTGATCAGCCTAGTCCAACGCTTGCAACTTTCCATTCAGAATTCTTTCAGCTTTTTCTTTTTTTGAACGACGTAACCGAATAAGGGGACGAAGATTATCACTTGTACAAAGCTTCACGGTTTCCTCAGATTGTTATCTGAAAGGACTCGAGAAAAGATTTGGCAGGGCATCGCGGTCAGAAAGCATTGAATTCTTCTTTCCTGAAGCCATATACGTCTATGTTAAAATTTCCTTCCATATTTCATATTTTTTCTCTAATCCCTATTCCCATTAGTGACCTCGATTTAATCATTTTATCTTTTTCGATTGGTCTGCTGAAAAAAAATGGACAGTTTTTGCTCCTGTTATCCTTTAAAAGAGTACATTAAATTGCATGTTCAAGGCTTAAACATATCGGAGGCCGGCTGAGCTATTTCTAAGCTTTTGAACAAAACTAACTCCGTCCATTGTCCCAAGTAAGACGAAGTCCAATATCGTATTTTTTATTTAACTATTTGTTATTAATTTAATTATTTATGAAACTGAAACTTATCTCATTACATTTTACTGAATTTTAAGTTCAATTCAATTGTTGTTTTAACTATTAGTCATTTTATTAGTTATTCCTTTCTTTAGTTTCTCTTTCCTTCCGAATGGCCTTCTATTGGTTTTCCGACATTCCTAATTTTAGAAATTAAGCCTTGAATCCTATTATGTTTTAATTCGAACTCGATTTAACTGGAAATCTAGAAAAGTCAAAAGTTCTGTCTCTTAGAACTTTTATTAATGAGCTGAATATGCAGACGAATACTACATAAAGGCACACAGAAAAACACATTTAATTCTTTAAGAAAACAGTGGAAATAACTTTTGAAACTTGACAGCAATATGAAAGCTATGCGTAACTTTAAGTAACTCAAGGACAAATTTAATCCAGCTGACGACACGTTTTAGTATAGAAAGAGATTCAGAACTCAAATGAGAAAGCGACAATAACTTAACAACTACGGGCAAATAAGGGCACAGCCGAATTATTTTTTCAGAAATACCACGGTCGTTGCAATATTTATTCCTGTCTTGCCTTTATATTAAGAGAGAATGAGACCCAAAAATAGTTTATTAGGTATTTCTCCCGCCTTCTTGGCATGCCTTAGTGGTGCAGTGGTCAACACACTCGACGCATATGCGAGAGATCCGCGGTTGGAATCACGGTGAGGGCATTGCTCATTTTTCACATCTCCTGCTTCCAAAAAAATCCTAATGTCTCTATGAGTTAATTAAACACGTAGAACACGATATGTAAGATTATTCAAAATACTGAACTTGTTTCAAATGGTTTAATCTCCCTAACCCAGAACGCTAACATTATACGAAATGAATTTAAAACTACCCAGTATTTACACTCACTTCCAAAAGTTAAGCACGAAGAGGAAAATACTAATTTCCAGAAGCCAATCAGAATTGAAGAGGATGCAATTCGCTGCAGAGGTAGATGGAAGTATGCAAATATGTTAGTTAACAGCCAATCGCGCTTTCATGTCCAAGAAATATGGAAAAAAGGCAAACTTTCTTATAAGAAGCCGGCTTTATGAAGGGTTACAGAAGTTGATTGTAAGTGCTGATAGAAGGTGTTTAAAACTTTCGTATAATTTGTTTTCAAGACATACGGGTTTCTTTGACTTCCAGAAGACGAACGGAAGATTCTGAGCGCTGGCGTGCTGTGGGGCGCATTGAAGGAGGACAGTCGATCGCAGATGTTACTGTTTTCTTCGGCGTTCATCATTCTGCAATTCAATGTTTATGGAAACAATTCCAAACCACACAGATAGTTGTCCGAAGGCCCGTAGCCGGTCGCCCAAGGGTTACAACTCCCGCGGAAGATCGATATATTGCTATTGTAGCCAAGCGGAATCGCAGAGCGACCTCCACACGTGTGACATCTATGGTTACAGCGTCGATTGGTAAGGCGATATCTGCAGCTACTGTACGCCGAAGATTACATATGTGTGGACTGTACGCCCGGGTACCTCGAGTTTGTGTTCCTCTATCCGTCCAATCAGGAAGGGCACGATGACAGTGGTGCCATGTCAATGGGAACATGTCAATTGGAATATGCGTGACTGGGGCAATGCCATGTTCACTGAGCAGTCAAGATTTGTTCTGGAGCCAGATGACAAGCGTATAAGGATATGGCGTGAACAACGAACACGCAATCAGTTCCAAAACGAAGTTTTGTTGTTGTCTGTCTCTGCTGTAAGGATATTGTTGTTTGAGACCGTAGAAGCTGTGAAGAAAGCTCCTATGAACACAGTTTCTTTAACATATTGTTAAAAGAAAGAATGTGTTACCCAGAAAGCTGCTCTGAAATACATATTCTGTAACACTTTGTTATAGATCCGTATTTCATTAAAAAAAGTGGTATCGTAAGTAAACGTTTCCGTACCGTTGTAGCACTTAAATATTTTCTCCCTTTTTATTTTCATTTGGCGTACATTAATTAGTTAAAAATAAACATGTTTACTAACCCGAAATATTTTTTAAGCTGAAAGGTTTGGTTTGGTATGATTTATTGAGATTACAGCAAAGCACACTAGGGCTATCTTCCTAAAGAGAGGGATGTCTTCGTGGAGGATTTTTAATGGAAAAATGGCTCGTATCCACTTTACACACGGGAAAACCACGAAAACGCCCATCCAACCAGCCCGTTCGTGGAATTTGAATCTCGGACGGAACTACCAGAGCCCAGCGACTGGCGCTCGGCCGCTAGTGGGCTTTAAGCTGAAAGGATATAATATAAAATTAAGAGGCACCTAAACCAAAGAAGGCGTGAAAATAGAACAGAAATTACATATGATTTCTATGTAAAGAGTGTATTCTTTCTATTTAGAATAGAAAAGAATAATAGATACTCCTTTTTCCCTTCTCTTTTTTTATTGAAAATATAACCTCAGAATCAGATTTACGGATTCGTTGTCTCTCGTACTTAGAATTTCAATTCATGGGAAGGACATGGGAAATTTTCAGGAAATGTGTGATTTGTGAACAGAGTTAATTTATATATGTGACATATTTCGGGTAATGTAATGTACCTAGGTGCGAATTCCGCTATCCCAATGTCAAGCACTGCCGAACTGTACCCCAGCTGAGAAACCTCCGTATTAGGGAAGGGGCAAGCTCCAGTGAAAGTCTCCAAAGAGTGTTAGTGATAAATACTAAAAGACGTATTTGAAAGACAAAGAACTCGAATGTCAAACACAGAATTCCAGATAGTGCGGGCAGCATGAATTAAAAAATTACTAATGGTGTAATAAGTAAATGCATAAAATCTTACTAAATACTGTAGTTCGTTAAAAATTATAGGGAATATCAAGAAATCCGAATTGCAAATGGACACTTATTGTTTCTTTCGGACACCTCCTTCCTTCATCTCTGCTAACCTGGATCTTGTTGGGGACTTACTACCGAGCATGGAAATCACACACGAGGCAAATTTCTGACTGGCTTTCTTGGAATCTCCCAGGCAAGTATTTGTAAAACTAGAGATATATATTTCACTGAATTTTTACTTGAAGTTGAGTGACACTGACTATATTCTGTAACACTTCCTGAATGTCAGTTGACATCGTCTTAAGACACCGTCGTCTTCAAACCAGAAGTTGTACACCGCGGGAAAAAAAAGAAAGAAAAAAAAAGGGGTATAGTTCTATAGCTCCTGTTCTACTGGGCCGATTGATAAAATTCAAATTGCGTTTTTCATGGCTCAAAAGCGCGACTTTGGATATGTATTAGATTTATTAATAGTATTGTTCTAACATAGGTATTTTAAAACAAAATCGGACATTTTTCTGAAATGGCATGTCAATTTTTTGAAATATTTCGATTCTACGACTCAAATGATGCCAAACTGCCAAATTTTGTAAAAATCGTACGAGTAGTTTTTGAAACACTAGCTCTCAAAATTTTAGCTTCTCAATGGTAATTCAATTTGGTATGTATTTATTAATATCACTTTTTTTATTACATTTACTTGATTCCTTCTTTCACAGTTCGAAATATAGGTTCACTCCAAATAAAATTCACCAATTTTTTATGATTTATTTTTAAAATTTGTATTTTTAAATAATTTTTATAAGGTTCACTCCTAAAAAAAACCAATTTTTTATGATTTATTTTTAAAATTTGTATTTTTAAATAATTTTTATAAATTTTTGAAAAAAAATTTTGAATTATAACCTATAAAACTTTTACCATCAGCTTAAAGCAGGTGTATTTTTAAGCATACCTGCAAAACATTAGAGCTTTTTATTCAAAATTTTCGAAGATATACGTGAATTTATATGTTGGCGCATTTTGAAATTTGGCATATTTGTTGAAAGCGACAATAACGTGTAATGTGGTTTACGCACATTGCTAGAATTATTTAAAAATAGGAACGATGTGACTCTTTTTCCTCTCACGCACAATGTAAAAAGGTAGGAACTATGCGACTTTTTCTCCGCTTCCGCACCATGGAAAGAACAGAAAAATAGGTTGCCACTTATTAAAAAGTACGTTTAGTGAATTATTCTTGGTATAAACTGAAAAAAATTCGCCAAGTTAAATTTTTGAATTTCTACGTAAATTTCTTATCAAATTTACAAAATTTAATATTTAGGCATAATTTGAGTCGTAGAATCGAAATATGGAAAACAATTGGTATGCTATTTCAGAAAAAGACCCATTTTGTGTGAAAATACCTATGTTAGAACAATGCTATATATAAATCTAATATATATCCTAAGTCGCGCTTTCGAGACATGAAAAACGCAATTTGAATTTCGTCAATCGGCCCTGTAGAATGGGGAGATACAGAATTGTCCCATTTCTTTCTTTCTTTTGTTTTTTCGCAGTGTACATGTGCTTTAAATATTCGGTGGAATTTTAATTTATATTAACATATTTTAACTATATATTTTTCATTATTTTCTTGGGGTGGACCGCAGAGAAATGAGCTCAGCTGCCTCGTGAGGCCCACTTGTTTGACGTGCCCGGCATAGAGCTTTTAAGAAACTGGTGTAATTTTCGAGTAAAGTGCTTTATTAGGATAGACAAATCAATGGTATACAATAAAGATGTAGAATTTCATATCAAAATTTTAGCAACACTTGACGTTAGAGAAATAACACGAAATTTATTTACTTAGTCAGTATTGTCCAAACAAGCAACAGTGCATATACAGATTAATTATAATGCGTTCGGTGAAATACATTATATATGATTAAAATCTGTGAAATGGGTATTATTATGGGTTAATGCAGTCAACACTTACGAACTTACGGATTTGTCAAACTGGTTAGAAAAACACGCTATTCGATAATTACTTTCAAAGATAGCATCAGTCAAATCAGATCCGTTGTTCTGCTCTGCGTATCGCTAGAAAGAGTCCATTGTTTTTCCCAGCCTTTCCGCCGCAATTCGCAGAATTTCTGTCACGAAGAATTCTTTACCTTTGTCACCGCTTTGAATTTAGGAGGATCCTAAATTCAAAGCGGTGAGAAAAGTAACCTCTTAATTCTTGATACCCTAAATTTCATGTTGTGTTTGATTAGCTCAGTTTTTCTTTCAAAATTGTACAGCACAAGAAATGCACCTCCAGTGCATGATAATTTACGAACTCTTCTATCTCATCAATCCTACCACACTACGCGTTTGACATCAGTTTGAAGTTTATTAATTAGTTCTGAAGCAAACTGTGTTAAAAAGCTTTTAATTTGATGCTTCTCCAGTCGAACAGCGGCAAAATTTACTATAGCCTGGCATTTGATACCTCGATTAATTTTCCCACAAGCCCAACAAATTTTCTACATTAAATTTCTCTGTTTTGTAGCTCTCGTTTCATCTAGTTTCTCTTAATAATCTCCTGGCATAGGTTACACTCTTCCAACTGTATTTGAGTATTGGATATTCCTAAGCATTTTATTAATGTTTATACTTACAACATTATTATTCAATACGGTAGAATGTTTTGATAGGCTTACCTAGATTATTGTTATCTGCCGTTTTTGCTTTAGGTATTAAACAAAATGGACATGCTAGTTAGTGTAAAGAAAAACATTTGCTAGTTAAGATCAGTTTTCTTCTTCTGTTATATATTTTTTCTTATTACTTATTTTGTGCACTTCTGTTTCATAGGCTCTTCACTGAATACTTTCACTCTGAATGATCCCACAGAATATCAACACTACTTTACAGAGGCTGTTCGCACATTTTTTAGACGATGTATATTGTATTCACAAAACTAAATTACATAAAATTCTTGTGTTTTAAATGTTCTATTTGACATCCTTTATTCTGAACTATCTTTCGACACCGCAATTTCCAGGATAATAATGCCTTTCGAAGTGTCAGAAGAGGTATTGTATCCCATTCCTCCCGAACAGCTTTCCAGAGTCCTGTTAGGGTTTTGGGACAACGTTTGGATAATGCAGTTTTTAAAAGTCCGAAAGCACAAAAATCCATAGGTGACACATCGGGAGATTTAGTAGGGATATCAGTGAAGGATATGGCCTTGATACCAGTTTTTTGTTCCATTTCGTTTAGGAAATTCACAGTGGATTTTGATGTGTGACTGCTAGCTTTGTCCCGATGGAGTGTCACAGATGGATGGCACTGTGGGTAAAGCGATGGTATTTCATTCAGAAAAATTGGCGATAAAATACGTTTCTGATAGTATTTGGAGTTAATCTTGACATTTTTTTGCACTCTCTTTATTTTTAACTTATAAGAAAAACCAGTAACAATCATGAATCCCTTAGAAAAATTTTCTTTCGATTCTTTGAACCACGTACTTAAATTTATTTTTTCCCTTTTATGATAATAAATGGCTCTTTTTTTGTTACAATCATTTAAATACACCCATGCTTCATCTATTGTGACAATTGTTTTACATTTTTCTTTGGATAATTGTTTCTGATATAGAATTCTGCAACATGTCCTGAGTCGAGCGATATGCTTAGGAAGAAGACGATGCACATTGCGTTTTTTCGCTTTCCTAAGATTTAAATCAACGTTTATCATTTTGTTTACAGTGGACACCGAGCATTTTAAGGATTTTGCAACTGTCCTTTGACTAAGGGGATTTTCTTTTAACATTAAACAACGTACCTTTGCAATAGTCGAAGATGTCCGTTTTTTCCTTGGATAATTGTTTGGAATTTTTGTCCGACTCGAGGCTCCAATTTGACGGGGTTTTTTTTCTTTCTTGTTGATGATATTACCTATCAACGCTTCAGACATCACAAAACCCTGACTCTCACATTGTTTTTGGATAACGGAGTATGCCTATTTCTCTTCGGAAAGAGCGTCAATGTAGCCTTCGAACCACTGCTTTGTTAAATTCGCCATTTTGAATAAAAACAAAACTTTCAAGCCACGGACGATAATTTTGACTTTTAAAAACATAGTACAATTGCAATTACTTCTTTTGCAGCAAAGGAGCTTTTATTACCGCTTACCAAAATCGTCTAAAAAATGTGCGAACAGCCTCTGTATAAACAACGGCTCTCTCAAAAACTTTCACTGTGAACGATAGGTTCATTACTTAAAGTAAAAAGTACAAGTATCGTCTGGCTTATAAAAGAAAAGTCTTAGCGCAGGACTTTAAAGAGAAAATCTGGATCGTCTTAGACAGAAAACGCAAAACTATCGGCGAGACATGAATTCGGTCGAACTGCCCAAATTCAAACTGTCAAGCGTGTTCAAGCGATCTTAACTACTCAACGAAAGGTACATTTACTTCAATGAATTTTTTTATAAACAGGGACTCAAAAAGACTTAAGAATTATTTTAAAAGTCCATTTAACTGCTGTTTAAAATAATTTTACATACACATTTTATTTCTTTGTTACTTATAATAAATATTGTTTCTTCTTTTATGTTTATCACGTTTATATTTTTCTTACATTATGCTATTATTTATTTTCCCTAGTTTCATTCATAAAATTCCTGCACTTAACTGCATAATGTATGCATTGCTAGTTTACAGTGTAATTTAGGCAGTCGTGAGCATGAAACTATAACATTTAGTACACTCACTTCCAAAAGTTAAGCATGGAGAGGAAAATGCTAATTTCCGGAAGCCAATGAAGAAGATGCAATTCTCTGTAAAGGTAGACGGAAGTATGCAAATACGTTAGGTAACAGCCAATCGCGCTTTCATGTCAAGAAATATGCAAAAATGGCAGCGTTATAAGAAGCCAGCTTTATGAAGGGTTACAGAAGTTGATTGTAAGTGCTGATAGAAGATGTTAGTGCTGATAGAAGGTCCAGACATACGTGCTTCTATGACTTCCAGAAGACGAATGGAAGATTCTGAGCTCTGGCGCGCTGTGGGGCGCATTGAAGCAGAACAGTCGATCACAGATGTTGCTCTTTTCTTCGGCGTTCATCATTCTGTAATTTCACGTTTATGGAAACAATTCCAAACCACACAGAGTTGTCCGAAGGCCCGTAGCCGGTCACGCAAGGGTTATAACACCCGCGGAAGATCGATATATTGCTATTGTAGCCAAGCGGAATTGCAGAGCGACCTCCACATGTGTGACATCTATGGTTACAGCGTCCATTGATAAGACGATATCTTCACCTACTGTACGCCGAAGATTACATATGAGGAGACTGTACGCCCTGCGGTACCTCGAGTTTGTGTTCCGCTATCCGTCCAATCAAGAGGAGCACGATTACAGTGGTGCCGGGAACATGTCAATTGGAATGTGTCTGACTGGGACATTCTTGTGTTTACTGATGAGTCCAGATTTGCTCTGGAGCCAGATGACAAGCGTAAAAGGATATGGCGTGAACAACGAACACGCAATCAGTCCCAAAACATCACCGAACATCACGCATTCCGAGGCGGAAGCATTATGGTGTGGGCAGAGATTTCATTAGGATGTCGCACCGACCTACACATCTTTAAACGGGGCTCTTTGACGGCTGTCCGGTATCGAGATGAAGTGATAGAATCCATTGTGAGATTGTACGCTGCAGCAGTTGGCCCTACTTTTGTTTTAATGGACGATAACGCACGTCCCCATAGAGCTGACATCGTCGATGACTACCTGAAGAGTGAAGGGATTGCGCGTATGGCACAGCCAGCATATTCGCCCGACCTTAATCCCATTGAAAATCTTTGGGACGCTCTCGGTCGTGCTGTATCTTCACATTTCCCACCTCCAGCCACTCTTATTGAGCTGCAAACTGCTCTACAAGAGGAATGGCGATTGCTTAATTCTGAGGTGGTTGACCACCTAATTAAAAGCATGGTCACAAGGTGTAAACTTTGTATACAGATGAGGGGGATTACATACCCTATTAATGTCCTTTTTTTCATTTTATGCTGTTTATTTTCACTTCATACATAAGTCTGTTCAAGTCTCCAGTATGTCATTATATGATAACTAATTTATTAATTAGTTTAATATTGTTTTCATTTTTGTTCATAATTATTGATTTTGTTTTATGCATAAATATATATGCTACTTTTCTGCCGAATTTTGTATCAATCAAAGCAGTATTTGTTAATTTTTTTTTTGCATTTTACATCTTCGTGCTTAACTTTTGGAAGTGAGCGTATAAACAGTTTCCCATAAATATCATGAGATACGATTACTAATCCAATGATGTGATGATGAGAAATTAAAGAAAAATACGATTATCAATTTAAAATTTCTTAAACCTTATCACCGCGTCTGTCAAGAAAACGAAATTATGCGTACATTCAGTTGTTAAACAGTCCACTTATTTAAGGACTGTTTGTTAATGATATCTTAACTATGGTCCTCATCTTTATCGTTTAAAATTTACGGATAGTTTGAATTTGCAGTTAAATATATTAAACAAATCCTTATACCCTTTAAAATTCTGAAACGGGTGAAAATTTGAATTTTCAGTATTAATAAGAAGTAGCTTTAAACGTTTCTCGATTTAGGAATAAAAGTTCAAAAGATATGATGATCTATTATAAAACAATTTAAAGGAAATTTAGGTAGATTGCCTTATATCGCAGATACGTGAAAAATGAATTATATTTTCCTTTCAAGAGCTTTAATATTAATTTTTAATTGCAAACATCTTGAAATAGTTAGGTTTCTATTCCTTGAGTTGAAGATCACTGGGAGCGGGGCAATTTGATTTTTTTAGTAGTATATAAGCAATGTTATTCAATTTTTGTTTTGTTTAACTTCAAAAAATTATAAAAATTACAGTGCAGTTTTCTTTTTGCCTATAAATTAAGAAGTACGTATATAATTCATTTAATATCTTATATTTGAATATAACGTTGGTATTTCATTAGATGCATTTGTTTTTACTATTCAGAAACGGGAGATTTTTGGTGGGAGAGTGGGAAGCTTGTAGCATAAAAATATCTCACCTATTATCTTTTCCATAGTGGAAGGATGATACTGAAGTTTTTTAAGACATTTCGAAAGATAGTGTCTTTCAAAAAATACTTCGTCTTCCAAGCAGGAGCGAATTTATTCTTTGGCTAAAATGCAATGAAGCAAAAGCCCAAATTTGAGAGACTTTCAGTAAAGCTAAAAAATGAAGGGAATGACAAAGAATTGCAATAGTTATGTATATATGTTACGGTGAAACACCGAAATCTGGAGAATGTCGACATTCACATAGTCGCTTGGTGTATGTCCGAAATATTTGCTAAATACCCTTATTTCTGACTTTCACCCTGTACTAATGGTGAATGTTCAACATATAATAATATTGTATTTTCTTCTCCGTCATTCAGTCGCGAAAAAGCGCACTTGAGATTTAAAATAAGATTTTAATAACATAAGAACTTAAAATACACAGTACATTCAAAATGAGAAAGGAAAATAATAGAGGTTAAAAACTTAATTATACAGTACGTTCTAAATGAGAAAATAAAATAATAGTAATAAAAAACTTAACTAAATTATGTGATTCAAATCTTATTTATTGCAACAACTTAAACTATTAAGACACTTTGAATTGCACAAGAGAACCTTGTTTTTTACAACTGCATTTATAGGAAACAGCCGGTCGCCTCTTTGTCTACTCCTCTCTTTTGGACCTACACCAGAGCATATCTGTGATTGTCGACATACACCGGTGAGGGTCCGAATGTACAAGAATGCAATGTTATATTCGATTTCACCGACGTATTTGGTGAATGTTGACGTTCTCCGGTGAAAGTCGACATTCTCCAATTTCGGTCTTTCACAGTAACATATATATATATTTAAACGTTTTGCACAAATTTTCAAAGCATGCGCCTGAATTAAATAATAAACTCGCTGTAGTGATCCTAATAGTTTTAATAACCGTGCAAAATTTACTTTAACAAAAGTGTTAAAAAATTTTAAATCTCACCTTAATGTCTATCGCAAAGTAGCTTAATCTATCATATAAAAAATAAAACCCGTAATCCTTCATTTTACCTGAAACTGGGTTAATTTGGTTATAATGTAAAATATTCCATTGGTCTTGAAAGGGGGATGCTTCGTTCCCCACAAAACAAATAATTCGCAGAACTACCTTTATTATTATTTTCAGACTCCCCCCACTTTAAATTTTAGAACTTACACGGCATTGTAAACAGGATTGGCGTTTCAACGCAATCGGAGAAACTAGTACAAAAAGAAAATTTTAGGAAATAAAATAAATAAATAAATAAATAAATTTTTCTCTTCTCAAAGTTTAAAGAAGATGCCTTTGATTCACTTGTATGTACCTAACTACCTATTCATATTTTTGAAAATATATAAGGTATTTCTCCCGCCTTCTTCGCATGCCTTCGTGGTGTAGTGGTCTGCATGCTCGACGCGTAACCGAGAGGTCCGTGGTTCGATTCCCGGCGAAGGCATTGCTCATTTTTCATGTTTCTTGCTTCGAAATAAACCTAATGTCTCTACAGTGGCGCCCGAACTATAAAAGAGTTGTGGATGATGACTCTCCACACCCAGGATTTGGCGACTAGGTCCCCTAAAACCCTAGTCGCCCTTTAAAAAGGGGAGTATATAAGGTATATCTCCCACCTTCTTAGTGTGCCTTCGTGGTGTAATGGTCAGCACACTGAGCCGGTATTTCGGAGGTCCGTGGTTCGATTCCTGGCGAAGGCGTTGCATATTTTTCACCTCTTCTGCTTCGTTAAACCTAATGTCTCTACAAATATTTTACTTTTTCCTTCCAAAAATTCAGAAAACAAATGCAGTGTTTGTCTGTGACACTCATATTTACAATTGGGAATTTAAACAATTCAGTGCAAGCACGGGTGACACAAGTCTGCGCTGTCCTTGAAAAATTCTGGTACATGTCTGGACAAGCGCTGCTACTCAAATCAAATGTGTAAGTTTCTAAAAGTTAAAAATACTGTGATCACAAAGTGAATAGGTACCTAGCGAATAACTTACACAAGCTTATGAAATATGCTTAATTAATTTATAATTAGTTAATTTATGTGCATTTTATAGAGGGTGAGCCGAAATTGTTTTTACAAAATAAGAAAGGTTGTAGTACCCATTCAGACGAGCAAGAATTAGCATGGAATATAGGATCGCCCTCGCCTCTAAGAGACAGAAAAGAGTAAAATTTTAATTCTAAGATGAATTTAAACAGTGTTGGGAACGAGAATGAACCATACTAAAAGTTGCACAATATGATTTATTGATGCAGTAAGTTCTCAGGTTGGTGGACATGCCTGTTGTTACACAGTTCACACTGGCGAATGAATGACTGGCGGAACCTGTCGAATGTTCCTGCTGTCTATTATTGTCTAATATTGTCTGCGGCAACAACGATTCTCGCTGCTACATTTTCTGCCTAGTCCATAGACGTCTCGCCCGCTAAAGATTTCATGTCTAGTGAAAGAAGAAAATAAATGCCCCGGAAGAAAAAGCTTAGTGGTTTGATGTCCGGTGAGCGAAGAGACCAGGCCAGAGGTTTGCCACGTTCGATCCATCGCGCGGGATATTCTGCCTGTCAGAGTGGAATGCGAACCTAATGTTTCATGGTTATTATTGCTCTTCTGGACCAGTTCTATCACCCCCTCTTGTTTTGTAAAAACAATTTAGACTCAACCTGTATAAATAAGTGTTTTGTAAGTACATAGGTAAAACCTGTGTTAGGTGCGTTATGGTATTTACAAGACGCCTAAATTATAGTGATGACATGCTTAAATGTAAACCAGTCTTCTGGACTCCTGTTTACATCTCATGCACCTCCAATTTTTTCTTTCGATGACTAGACATTTGCAGGTCGAAGAAGAATCCTGGGGTCCATACAGACCACTTTGGGAATCTATGGTTTAGACTTAAACATAATGCAACTTTTTTTTTACCAGCTTTTATGATACATACTTTAAAGTGGAGCAGTGGCGGCTGGTAATAAGCACTGTGGAACTGCAGCACCCCCTGTTTCCACTTATTATTATTTTTAATATTTAATATAATGAGCCCTTTTTTCTTTAATTCATTCTTTATACTTCTACAATATACAATCCTTAAACTTAATGTCAGTAGCCATCCTCCAGTTTATGAAAAAGGTATAAAAGTTTTTGTATGGAACTGCGCTTCATAAGCAGTTCTGCGCAAGCGCGCACAGAAAGCAGCACTCGAGCCAGGGAGATAAAACAGCACTGTCGCTCTTTCAGTGCCGAAATTGTGGAAAAGTGATTATTTCTTACTCCCCGCGTGTGGTATTTGGCTGTTCTGCGCATGCGCTCTTAGGAAGCATCTTACGAGGCTGAGAGGGAGAGAGCACTGTCGCTTTTGCAGTGCCGAATCTGGAGTTTCGTTGGGAGCTGGTTCTTTTTTTTTACTCCGCAATGTTTAAAAACATACACCATATTCTTGGTTATATTATTTTTCAGCTATTCTATTTGATTCATTTTTTTTTCGGTTCTTCTATTTTACAGAAAACTTTAACCATGTCCTTGCATTCTCAAGTAATAAATTCTGTGACTGTAAGTGAACTTCAAGAGCTTTCGTTTTCATGCTCTTGCAATGCTTTCAATACAGAAAAATTTCTTCAGTTGTCATCCAGAAATCGAGGAGAAAATGATTGATCTCATCGCGCAAATTAAAACAAGAAGAATGGATTTCATTTTTAAACGAATAGGTAAAGCTTGAACTGTAACAATTTAAGTTAAAGTAATTAAGAAATGTTTAATTTTTCTTTTGTAAAATTTCATGGAAGTTTCAAAATAAATTTTCTTTTTATACATGTTTGTTTCCCTTTACACAGGTTTAAAACAAAGGTTAAATTTTTTTGGAACAGCATCCCCACTAATTTTAGCTACGAGCCGCCACTGAAGTGGAAAGAGAAATACCAGACCAATAATATACTTACTTATATTAATTCCAAAATAATAATTAATATTACCAAAAATTAGTCTAGAACCTGAAGTATGATTTTCTTCTTATTCATATCTTTTTCACATCTTTTCAAGTTTTGGTGTTTTTAAAATTAAGCACTATAAATATGCATATATTTTATTTATACTCATACGAAAATAAATATATTTGGAATTGAATTCTGATCGATTGCTTCCTTAAACTATACTCATGAATTAACCGTGATTTAATGTCAGCCGACCAAGGCGGCAAAATCGTAAATCCGCCCTTTGCCACGAAATTATTCCGGTGGGCATAGTATTCTGCGTGGTACGATATGGATGTCTCCCACGTCAAAGGTTGTCTAACGGTAGTTGTATAAGCCATTACAACTACAGGTGAAAAATTAAATAATTTTTTGACCTACCGAAAATTTTGCAGCTCTTAGTATAAGATTCGTATTGACGTGTTGATTTTAAAGCACCAAAAGAAAAAATAGATGTTTTCTGCACATTATTTAAAATTTCTTTTTGGCGCCATCTATTATCGATTGCTGTTATCAAAAATTTACACGATTAATGTTCTTTAAAACACTTTTAGTATACCGCCTTTTAAATATTTAGTTAAAAACATAAGAATTTAAAACGCAGTCGAATTATTCATAAAGATGACACCGATAAAATGAAATATTCATAAGGTGAAAAACATTTCTCATTCCGCCGACGCCAATCTGAAGACTCTGCCGCCAGTGCTGCCATCTGGGTGATAAAGAATAGAATGTGGTTGCCAACGATTAAGTAAACAAAGCAAATACGGCGTAGGCGACTTTTCATTTAATTATTACACAAGTTGAATTATTTAATTATTACACAAGTTCCACTTAGGTTTTTCATTTCGATTTTCGGGAATAGTTTTCTGTCGCAATAAGAGTAATTATGAGATCATTCAATGCCGAGAAGTTCGCGTTTTTTTAGAATTAAAAAGCTTCTCTTAGTTGCTTATTACTTTAATTGCACATTTTCCTTCAAAAACTTAACTAAGCATGCATAAAATATTAATCTAGTATCAAATTATAGATCATAATTGATTAATTTTAATTATTAATCATAATTCAAAATAATTGGTTTTCATTGAGTTTTATTTGAATTTCTTATATTCTGTATGTAAGTAATAAAGTCAATAAAAGTAATAAAATCGAATCTCTTCTCTACATATAATAAAACAAAGAGTCTGTGTGTGTCTCTTTCTTTCGTGTTGCGAGTAAGCTAATGGACCCAGGGCCACGAAATTTGGTACATAGGTGTATCTACACAAGAGCCAGTGCACCTCGAAGCGATTTTTTCGAAATTCGAATTCGAATTTTTTTCATTTTATGTTTTGTGACCAAATCGAGTCATTTTGAGACATTATGGGCTACAGGAAAGCGAGATTTCACTCTATACATTTCATTTTTACATCGTCGTGAAGCGTAGACACTTAGCTATTTTACGAACTTAAAATAAATTTCGTATTTTAATAAATCGATTAAATACGAATTTATTTAGGAAGGTCACCTTAACACCTTTTCGGCGGAATTTTTTTTTAAAAAAACTTATTTTAAAAAATGTGCGGTTTATTTTCCTTTGATTTTTGGACACGTTGAACTTTAATCCTTTCGACTCCTTTTAAAAAAAGAATTTTGGAAAAATAATAATATTTTGTATTTTTTTAATTTTTTAAATGAAGCTTCCGAATACACTTCTCACATCTCAGATATTTTAAAATGTAGTTTTGGCAACAATTTTCCTTTCTTATTGTTGTTGATAGATTTTTGATGAAATTGCATCATTTTGAATAGTTTCATTCTTTTAAAAATTTCGGTTTGGCAACAATTTTTCATCGTATTTCTTATGTTACTGTTTTTAAGAGACTGAAAAGTTTAAGAAATTAAAAAGTTGTTTCTTTTTGCAACGGTAAATTGTTTAATTACTTTATTAGGATAATTAACATTTGTATCAAGGGATATTGCTTATTTCATTGTAATATCATGTTTTAATTATATATAATTTTAATTATAAAAAAGTTTTGCATGATATTTTTTAATCCGTTTAAGTTCTTAATCTGTTTATACCATTTGAGTTCTTAAGATTTTGCAAAGGGAAGTTGGTTAATTTATTTATTAGGATAACTAATATTTGTATTAAGGGATATTGCTTATTTCGTTGTATGCTTTTTATATGTAATGCATTTTTAACTGAATTTTTTTCCCGTTGTTGTTTGTTTCTTTTTCGATAAAATTGTTCTGCAGAGTAAAATTCTGTGCAGTTTTCAAATTTAATGTTTGGTCTCTTTAGGCATTTTTCTGGTACACTTAAAAGCCAGACGAAGGCTGGCCGCGCAGCGGCTAGTAAGTTAGTTAGGTAGTTACGAGCATACTTTCTGCATTAGAATAGAAAATAACTATTAAAATAAGTTGTTTCGTTTGGTTATGGCAAAAACATTGCGCCATCATACGATTGAAAAAAGATCAGTTACTTATTATTAAATATTCATTTCAGTTCTTTTCACTCCCCCAAAAGAATTCTTGAAACCAGTTCATATTTGTAATCGCAGTTTTCATACGGTCTTACGTTTATGGAATAATAATTTATTATTTGTTCTTTGAAATCCTTTTATAATCATAGAATAGATTATTATGACACAAATGGTAGTAATGATAGCAATAATAATTGTTGCTTGAGGAGATATCTGATGATATAAATCTAAATATTAAGACTAAAGACCATATGATTACCTGAAATATTCCGATAATTGTCCCCCCCGTAAATAAAATATACATTGACTGTAATGAAATCAGTGGATTTTATATCACTAAAATGGCACCCTAATATTCATATAAAATAAGAATAAAAAGCAGCTCCGCTAAATTAAGCATCGAAATTATTATTTTATTTGCTTAAGCACAAATTCAACTTAAAAAAAAATATTAAAATAAAGAAAACTTTAAAAAAATCTAAAAGCTTTCAGATTTTATATTACATCCACAAAGGGGGCTTTTTTTTTAAAGTTTAGTGTCTTACCTTAATTTATTAAATATCATGTTCTTTGCCCTTAAACCATAACATTGAATTGAACAGCAATATCACAAAATAATTTACAAACAGCACATTTTTAGAATTTCCGATACACAGTCTCTCGCGCTGCAGATAAAAATGCTTTTTTTCCCGAGCAGTGTTGCCATTGCTCGCTTTGAAATCGTCCAGCTTCTTAATCAAGAATTCGTTAAAGTGTTAAAAATGTGAAATTGATAATAAAACACATTACAAATCCCCGTATTCGAGTGGAAGACTACGTCATTCAAAATTTGATGCTCTAGGTATCGTTGTTTTTTCACAGTGCTAGAAATATACATACATTTACGCAGATTCATCCTTATTTAATTTCTTTAAATGTAATACAGGGCGATAATATTTGGTGGCAACAATTTGAAAATTGAAACGCCGTTTATAGTGAAATCGCTAAGTTTCTTAATCAGAAATTAGATCCCATGTGTAACGTGTTAATAAGAGCCAGTTTCCCTTAAAAAGTCCTCTACAAAGGCACCTTCCTTCCTTATAGTGCTTAGGGCGGAATACGTAAATAATAATAATTCGTGTGCATGTAAATTAATTTAATTAGCTTTATAATAAATTATTTAAATCTTTTTTGTTTTAATAAATATTTTTATTATTTTTATCAAATATTATCTTCCTTTACGTGGTAGATGTCTTCTGAACTCTTGTCGGTTCACCTGGTCTCCAGTTTAGCCCGTTGCACAACTGGCAAACCTTCAGGATTAAAAATTTAAAAGAACTGTTTTATCAGTAACAAAGAAACAAAGTTTAATCATCAGTAGTTAATGTAAAAGGACTCTCAACCATAAACATTAAATTTTAAGCGAAAAAATAACCCCCCAAAAATTTTGTACTATTTTCTATTTGCAGGCGAACACGGTAGAGCAAAGGCTAATATCTATGCAAAAATGTAACACCTATTTAACCTCTCTAAAAATGCTGTCACTTACTGTTCTGATTTCGCTCAAGGATCTTGGTGAATCCTTGCCGCGTACTTCCACTAGCACTGAAAATACACGATAAATGTGATTTAAGTGCGAGATATCCAACCTGATCACGTTATGAGAGGATAATTGTCATCCTCGACAACTATACTGTTAATGAAGGATGTTGCGTCAAAATGTCTAAAAGTCTAGACTCCCGCGGATTTAAACTACACTGGTTTCCAAAAAATAGGCAACAAATTCAAAAATCGGGAAAAATTGGCTAAAATTAGTTCCGAATTCTTGAAATTTAGATGTGTTACAAATAAAAGCAAGCTGCATCGAGTATCATTATGCAAAAGAGTGTGGCTGCGATCGCTTTACGTAAATACGATAGAGCTTAAAAACAGCTATTTAGGAGGGAATCGCTATTCAGTGAACGATGGTATATTAAACAATTTTGAGACAGACGAAGTGTAAAATGAGTTTTACATTTGCCAGAAAACTTGCTTTACAGAGCGACAGGCCGATTAGAAGGAGGCTAGTAACGGTCTGACGTTTGCAAGATGGATAAATGTTGACCGTTCCGTGGTAAGCCGATTGTGGAATCACTTTCTAACTACTGGTTTAGCCTCTCGAAGACCTATCGAATGTAGGCCAAGAGTTGCAGATGAC
The DNA here is from genome assembly GCA_000611955.2 of Stegodyphus mimosarum. Classification (NCBI taxonomy): domain Eukaryota; kingdom Metazoa; phylum Arthropoda; class Arachnida; order Araneae; family Eresidae; genus Stegodyphus; species Stegodyphus mimosarum. The sequence goes on from KK118959.1 coordinate 117,276, forward strand.
AACTATTTGTGGCTTGGTGAATGTCGCAACAGGACTTCAACTCCATCTCAGCTTCTATTTGCGCTCATCTCTGCTACAGGAAGAACGGTATCAGTCGCGACAGTACGCAGAAGACTGCATGAAAGAGGTCTGTATGCTAGGCGACCGGCATTGTGTGCCTTTCTTACCTCCTGGCGGAGGAAACGTTTGGATTGGGCAATAAGTCATATAAAGTGGACTGAAAATTTGTGGAGATCTGTTCTGTTCAAGACGACATACTGGATCCTACTGTTCATTTGCATGTTGCCGCAACTGACCATACATTCATTTTGCAAGCAGATAATACGCATCTTCACGCTGTTCGCCTCGTGCAGTAGTTTCTTGAAGAAGTCCAAATGGAATGGCCAGCAAGCTCTCTCACCCTTAATCCCATTAATTATGTACGGAAAATTCTCTGGAGTCGTGTCACTGACTTCCAACCCAAACTTTAGATGGTCTTGGAACTGATCTACATGATCGATGGGCACTGCTACTCATGCTGATTGACAACATCATAAGCAGCATGACACATCACTGTCAGGCCTGTATCGCTGCTTGCAATGATCATCACAAGTGAAAATATTATTTCTCTTTAATTTGTGTTCGAATTTAGGAGATTTTATGATTCTGTTGATGTTATAAAATATAAAAACCCTACATAATATTTTCTTTTGTTTTTTAATTACAAGTGGTATAATAAATATTATAATCAATTAACTATGATAAATATTATTACCAGTTTGCTATTACTAATTGCTATCATCAATTTACTGTCAGCAATTTGCTATCACCTGTTTACTATCACGAATCAGAATTTTAATGCAGTAAATATTATCACAAATTCGGTTGCATATTCTTTGGATGTTATCAATTTTCCATCTGTTGCTTAACTTGTGGAAACCAATGTAGACGGTACTGACGCTTATTATGTTGTTAGTATAGCGCCTAAAAGGCCAAACGTGGAAGATACCAAAAATGTATGGTGGAGTGATTGCGAACCAGACCTCTCACAACATCTGTGCACAGGTACCAGAAAGCTCTGGGCCATTGGTTAAACCTCAATGGAGGGAAAAATTAGTTCCGAATTTTACCTTCAGTGCAGCATAGATTTGATTTAACTTAAGATTTAACCAAACCACGATTAGTCAGTCAGTCGAAGTTACTAGTCAAGGTTAGATTTCAAGGATTTGCCGTGATCCTTCTTTCACGACTGTAAACGATAGCTGTCTTTCGAAAATAAAACGATAAACGCCTTGCTAGGATTAGTTCTTCCGTTTACCGTATTCGGGCATAAAAAAAAATTAGTGCACAATTTGGGGGAGAGGGTTTACCTTTTTATCTTTAGAATTAAATGTTTTGTCTTGAGGGTCACCTCACATTAATTTTAAATAATTTTATTTCTATGCTACTGGTAAAATAATTCATTAAAATCTCAATGGTCAGTCATTTTTTCGTGAAAAAGGCTTATACATACCTATCTCGAAGTGTTTGTTTTTAGGCTCAAAATTTTGTTAAGTGTTCTTTCCGGTAAGAGAACACTACTAAAAGAAACAATAACTCGCAAATAAATGTAAAAACAAGGCATAAAAAGATGAAACAATCCGAATAATTAAAGTTCGATATAACTGGAGGTCAGATAATTGGAATTCCATTCTATTTCACTTTTTCCTAGGCAACAAATTATAATAACTGATTGCTGGAAAAATAATTAGAAGGAATCGTACAATTCTAATAATTATAGTTAAAAATTACTTTACTGCTCTGAAAACAGCCACAATTAATTTCAAATAATGCAAACGTTACCAAATTATTTTTATAAATCAAGTGCAAGAAATATACGCATATATTCGATTCTAAACTAGGTTGAAAAAATCAACCTCAATACGGAATTATTCAAAAATTACGCTAAACCAAATTTATTTTTGCCTGATTTTTAAATCTTTAAAATTTTTACAAGATTTTCGACTACTTAAACTTCTTAAGAATATTCATTTTAGACTTTTCATTGCTAAACCAGAGTACTTTCCAGCTCTCTTTAAAATGAAATCAACAAAAACCTATTTCCATTGACTGTGTGTAAAATGCTGCATAATGTAATTCCACCGTGCTATAATCTGTGTTTTCGGCGAGCGTAGGCCACGAAAACTGCGAAATCGAAGTCAAAATTTCCAAGAATTTCGAAGCTCTTTCGTCTGTACATGGTTCTGAACTTCGTTAGTTAACGGGCTTGCAAATCTGGATACCTGATAGAAGACGTTCGAATCCTTCTCGTTGCCTAGAGATGCGCAAAACTAGAGTCTGCCAGCTGGTCCTTGTGTGTTTGAGTTAGACATATTAAGTTTCGAGCAAACTTAAAATTTAAATTTAAGACATTTAGTTCATAATATCCTCATATTAAACTGTCGGATTATAGAGAGCTTTCTGTCAGAATTTGGAGAACAACGAGATAAAAATTTAATCTAAATTGACCAAATAAAATAGGAGTTACAAGAAAAACATTACAAAATGCAAAAATTTCGTAACCTTTATTAAAAATTACAGTTCACCAAGGCTCATTAACCCTTTGACTACGAATTAAAAAAAATTGTGTACCATTTTTTTCTATACAAGTAAACAAAATATGTCATAAACAAGGTAAATTTAGCATTGCGGGATTTATTTAACAAGCAAATTCAAGCCAAAGGCTGGGATACATATCCAGCCATAGTTAATGGTGGGATACATATCCAGCAGCCATAGTTAATGGTGGGATACATATGGCTCAGCCATAATTAATGGTGAGACACATATGGCTCAGCCAATGTTAATGGTAGGACACATATCTAGCCATAGTTAATGGTGGGATACATATCCAGCCAATAGTTAATGGTGGGATACATATCCAGCCAATAGTTAATGGTGGAATACATGTAGCCCAGCCACAGTTAATGGTGAGACACACATCCAGCCATAATTAATGGTGGGATACATATGGCTCAGCCATAGTTAATGGTAGGACACATATCTAGCCATAGTTAATGGTGGGATACATATCCAGCCATAGTTAATGGTGGGATACATATCCAGCCATAGCTAATTATGGGAAACATATGGCCCAGCCATAGTTAATGGTGGGAGACATATGTCCCAGGCATAGTTAATGGTAGTATACGTATGTCCCAGGTATAATTAATGACTGCATGCATATGTCCCAGGTATGGTATATGGGAATGGTATGGGTATAGGATATATATGCATGTCCCACACGTAGCGATCCATTTACTATAAGCGCACGTATTATTCTGCAAAACTTTATTATATAAAATAGATCTATATCGTATGGTAAAGCATTTTTTGTATAGCCCAACATCACAGATTGGGGAACTCATATTTGTTATTTTTTCTCTATTCATTTGTGTACAAAGAGCACAGCGGTGTCTTGATTTTCGAACTATTGGAGGACAATCCCCAACCTTCAAGAGATTCTAAGTACGTTTAAACTTGTAGAGACATTAGGTTATTTAGAAGCTGGAGATGTGAAAAATGAGCAATGCCCTCGCCGGGAGTCGAACCACGGACCTCTCGAATACGCGTCGAGCGTCCTGACCGATACACCGCGAAAGCATGCTAATAAGGCGGAAGAAATACCTTATAAACCCAGCAGTAATTTTTAAGCTTTTAGCGGGACATAATTGCCTCGTTAATAGTCAAAGGGTTAAAATTAAAGGTTCATTGGTTTCACTGCGTGAATCCTAAAGACTGGTTCCTGACGAAGTAAATACGAGGTAGTTGTGGCTAGTGGTTGAGGTATTTTATCTGTTGTTTATCTTACACAATATAAAACAATGCCGATCATTATTGGAGTAAAGTGAATTAAAATAATTTTTAATAATATCTTTCGCTAAGTGTTATCAGTTTTTATACCTTTAACATAATTAATAAAAATAGTTTTCTGACGTTATATTCTCCGATAACAAAAATTCACAGCTATGCTTCTTCGAACACTATCGCTTGCAAGAAAATTAAATGCTAAAATTCTGTAATAAAATATAGTTTGGAATAATTTTACATTTATTTTACCTTTTTTAAACATTATTCAAACTGTAGTACATCTTTTATTTCTTTTAGCATCAGGAATGTAGTATATGCTCACGTTTTGAGCGATTTAGATTAAAAAAACACAGGTTTAAAACATAGGTTAAAAATGTATTGAAGTCTAGTTTGCTTTCTGCTTGATATCTGGGATCACAATATTCTATCGATAGCGTACATTTCCTAGGTAGTAGCCTCTAAAACAACAGAACGTATAGTATGCAAGTGGTCCGAGTTCATCTCACAGGACGATAACGCGAGGCCACATAGAGCTCTTCTGGTCGACAAATTTCTCAAGAGTGAGGATATTCGCCGGAGGGATTGGCAAGCCAAGTCTCCAGACCTCAGCCCTATACAGCATGTCTGGGACGCTCTGGGGAAGGCAATTGCAACTCGCAACCTCACTACGAGAAACATCCAGGAACTGAAAGCAACGTTACTGAATTGAGTGGGACTAATTGCCACAGGCACTGATAAACTGCCTTATTTCCAGTATGACATCACGCTGCGAGGGCTGTATTGCTGAAAGAGGGGGCCATACCCCCTATGAACCCATTTCTTTTGTGTCTACTGCAACCGCTGTTTCAGACCTTCAAACTCCCATTAGTGTTACACACGAACACGTGTGTCTATTATAACTGTTGAATGTTTATTTTGTTTGTATTATATCAACCTATGTTCACAACAAATTTTATTAAAATCTGTTTAGTAGTTCTGGAGATCGTAGATCGAATATGAAAATTCTCTTAATTTATTTCACCAGTGTATAAAAAGGATTTTATTTCTTTAAATGAAAACTTTTTAGAGAAGGAATTCAGTGTCTCACAAAAGTCATGGGGCACTTGTGCTTTACAAAAGGAAACTACAATAAAATAAATAAAAAAAGCATGTAAAACTTTTTTGTGGGTGTGTTTCATACTTAAATTTAGTAACAATTATGACATAACATACATTTTCTCAAAATATTAAAATATTAATTTAATAAAAATACAATTGTTTAAAACGGAGCAAAAAATGGCTCACATGAGTGATGGGACACCATTAGACTATGCAACAAAAATCGTCTGAAGTAAGCAATAAAAATATTTTTATATTTTTAAGTTTTATTTTTACTCACAAGCAATTGTCATTAATTTATAAAATCGTTTGCATTATTTCTTTCCAGTTTGTTTTGGAATTTGTGTGTTTTTTAGCTCTGTGCAGCCATGAATGCTAAACGAAAAGAAACTTTGCCTGAAATTCGAAAATTAGTTATTAATTTGCATATTGAACGTGGAAAATCTATTATAGAAATTGCTGAAACAGTTAACTTGAGTCATTCAACAGTTTTCAATATCATTAAACGATATAAAAAGAATCATATGATTCAGGACAAAAGAAGACCTGGCCGACCATCAAAGCTATCCAGTGGAATAAAGCGAATTATCGTTCGCAATATTAAAACAAATCCAAGAATGAGGATTCCTAAAGTTGCTGCTGATTTACAAGCATTATATGGAGTAATTGTTAATGAGACTATTAGAAGAGTAATTCGATCTACTGGATATCACGGTAGAGCAGCCAGGAAAAAATTCTTCGTAAGTGAAAGGAGTAGAAAACTCAGACTGGCTTTCGCAAAATCCAACATAAATAAGAATTCTGATTACCGGAATGAAGTTATATTTGCTGATGAGAGTCAATTTAATATATTTGGTTCTGACGGTAGAATCTTGGCGTGGAGAAAACCCAGGGAAGAATTTCGCAAACAGAACTTGGTGCCAACAGTAAAACATGGTGGAGAAGGAGTTATGGAATGGGGGTGTATATCGTCGGCATGAGTTGGTAATCTTGTTTTTATTGACAGTATAATGGATCAGTACAAGTATATTGGCATATTAAATCAAAATTTGAAATCTTCAGTCGGAAAATTGAACCTTCATAACGATTTTAAATTCTACCAGGACAATGACCCCAAGCACACTGCTTTGAACGTTAGACTCTGGCTGCTGTATAACTGTCCTGAAATAATAAAACCACCACCACAATCTCCAGACTTAAATCCCATAGAGAATATTTGGCAAGAATTGGAATCAAGAATTCGCAAACACACCATTTCTTCAAAACAACAATTAAAATCGGCGCTTCAAGAAGAATGGGGTAAAATCACTCCAGAAATCACAAAAACATTAGTCGAATCCATCCCAAGAAGATTAAATCATGTTTTAAAAGTAAAAGGAAATCCAACAAAATATTAAAACCTTTTAAAAAGTAAAATTTTTGGATAAATATTTGATGGAAAAATAAGTGTCCCATCACTTATGTGAGCCATTTTTTGATCCGTTCTAAACAATTGTATTTTTATTAAATTAATATTTTAATATTTTGAGAAAATGTATGTTATGTCATAATTGTTACTAAGCTTAAGTATGAAAAACACCCACAAAAAATTTTTACATTTTTTTAAATTTATTTTATTACAGTTTCCTTTTGTAAAGCACAAGTGTCCCATCGCTTTTGTAAGACACTGTATGTGGAATTAATTCTTCTGAAAAAATGTTTGCAGTAATATCCATCTATGTAATAAAATATTTTTACTGTTTTGCGCAGTTAGAGATTCAACAGTGCTTCGAAACGTTAGGCATCAAAACTGCTACATTCATTTCAGAATATTTATTGAGAGCACAGTACTTCAATCACTGTTAAAATCGCCTTCCATTTTCTGCTTGAGAGCGTAACTACGATATGGATCTATCTATAAATTGACTCATTTAAATATTTATGTCAATATCTTTGTTACATTATTTGTAAAGACATAACTCTAAAGACTAACTAGAAATCTAACATGCAGCGCTTTTAACACGTACGCTGTCATTTCACCTTTCTTTTTTTTTTTTTTTTCAGAAATTATAGTTTTTTTGCGAGGATGAACCCGAAACCCGAACCCTTAGGCTATGATGCACTTGGATCGCCCAAAAGTGTAAATCTGAAATGGTTAATGAACCGCACATTGTTGCTGTTATTCAAGGTGAGATTTCATGCTTCATTAAGCGCAGTACGCTGGAATCTAAGATAGTTCTTCTTGAATTTTAGAAGCAGTGCCCTTTTTGTTACAAAGAAAAAATTGTTGCAAATGTACGAAAACCTTTTTATTTTCAGAACTTTCTGCATTTTCCTCTTACAGATAATTTTGTCCTCTGCAATCTTAAGTAGTTTCAGTATTGTGATATAGAAGAGAACTTTCAAGATCGTATCAGGATTTTGAAAGCTTGAAAGTGTTTTGAATTTAAATTTCAATTATGTTAAAAAGGAGGACAAAGAAATTTTAAACGCAACACTCTCTAAGGGAAGTAAGTATATGCTCAACGTTGCAGTTCCTGCAGAAATTCCAAAGGAAATGAGCTGCAGAATTTTTTGGTTCATTGATAGTAAAGTAGGTTTTGGGTAGCAACGCAAAGCATGGTGTTTAAAAGAGCTGATAATGAAAAATAGAATTTGTTTCACTGGCTAAGGTTTTTGAGTTTGATTTTACTAAAATCACCTAAGCTCCAATATGAATTAGTTCAAATGCACTGTAAAATTTTGAAGAGAAGGAGAAAAATCTATTTTTGGAATCTTTGATCTAAATTTTATTAAGACAGACGATGCTTTAATAATTTTCTAAAATCTGAATACTTTAGCTTTGCTTGTATATCCATTTCAGTTTTATTTTTCCCCACTTACTCGAGAATGACGCGAAGGACAAGTTAAATAAAGCAGTTGTTATAAAGAAGCAAAATCTGCCGATTGGCTGATGTCTCGATTGATTTAAAACGAGAATACTCTTAAATATACTCAGGTTTGACTCCTACACTGTTTGACTTATTCGTTGCAAATATTGTTTATTACTTCAGAAGAAGCTACCTTTCATGTGAGGTAAGTTGTTGTAAAGTCACATTAATTAAAGATCACAATTATACAGTAACAAGATTACGAAACTTATCATACACAAAATGATTAAAAGTTTTTTTTATCAGTTAGCAGTTGCAAGGAAGGAAATGAAATAATATGTTCGCTTCGTTACATCGATTTAAATCAATCCTTGTTGTTTATGTCCGTAGTCTGCAAGTAAAGATCGCGTGCTTGGCATTATTTACATTTGAAAGTATAAAGCGTGTTTTAACAAATATAGGAACACATGTTCATTATAACGCCAAAGGTACACATGGGGTCATTTTGACCGTGTACGCATTTTTAATGTTTTTATTTATTTTACTATTTAAAAACATTGTAAGACCATAAAAAATTAAAGAACAATTACACAAAGATTATTAAATATGACTGATAATAATGTATTACAATTTCGAAACTTTTTCAAAAGCAGAAAACTTGTTGCTACTAAACATTACATTACACCAGTACATAATATGTCAAAGTTCACAAACTCCCTCAATCCCTTTGCTCAACCAGTGTTGCCAAAATCGGGACGTAAAAATGCCATCGGTCAAGTTGATCGATGTGTACTTATAGGTGCTTATAAACTTTGTCATTATTTCTACAAGTGGAAAATCGACTTAAAGGGCTAAGTTAAATTTCACAGAATTCCTTCTCGATGGTCAGCAAATACGCATATTCTCTCGCATTTAAATTCGATTTAAAGCAGGGGGCTTGAAGTCCTAGTGTTGCTATGGAAAGGTGACATTAAGAAGTTGTCCATCCAAAGGAGATCTATCCACTCAACCATCTTTTCGAAATGATAGTTAAAAGCGAAAACTGTACAAGATCCCTGAATTCCATCACCGGGGTGTTTTCAACCGAAACTAAAAGCTAATAAAGTCGCTTCACTTACCATTGATGTCCTATACTCCTCACCAATGACAAGCCTACTACGAACCAGTCAATACTATTATTGAAGAAATTAAATCAAGAATAGAATAATATTCTATCTTGTTGCCCTTTGGCAAGTTAAGAAGACGATTCTATATTTAAACTATCGAAACTAGTCTTGTAAAATGTACAAACATTCTCCGATTCTTATTGTGGTCCACCAGCGGCCGAGTGGTAAACACCCACCAGTAGTTCGGTCCGAGGTTCGAATTCTGCGAACGGGCTGGCTGCATGGGCGTTTTCGTTATTTTCCCCATGTGAAACGCGTATACGAACTAGTTTCTCTAAGAAAGTCTCCACGAAGGGTTCCTCTCTATGTGCAGATAACCCTCGAGGCTTTGTTGTAATCACAATCATCGGTTCTTGTTGTTTAACTTCTCTAACAATCGTTATTCTGCACGTTTATTTTAACTTAAATTACAGCCAATACCAATTTATAGTCTGTGGTTGTCAGCACAGAACAGTGGAAATCGACAAATATGCAAGAAATAATTCGAGTTAGCTAGGAAATCGAGAAGAAGTTATTAAGCTTTTCAAAATGAGAAACAAGACAAATCAACTGTGTCATAGCCGGGGCTCGATTTATGGATTTGCCATTTGTTAGTTGGGCATTCTAATCCCTTATACCATGACAGCCATTTCTTTAGAGACAATCTTGCTATCTGACACGAAAATTAAGTTGAAGAGAAGATAATTACTCACAGAATTCTGATAGATTTCACAAAATTATCAATGCCGTGTTGATAGGTGGCACATTCAAAACTTATTTTATTCTTATATATCATGTGTAAGTAAAACAGAGTAAAAGATGGCGTGAGCAAGTAATTCTTCAAAACAGAGCATCCACTCTAGGTCACGTGATGCCAGATTCGTTCAGATATAAACATTCTTTTTTTAACGGGTCTTGTGACTCAACGAATGTTAGTTACGACTTGAAATGCTTCGCGTGAGTTATCTAGCTAAACCTCTCACATCTCCCCCCTCTTTTTTTGTGCGTGCGTGTGTGAGTGAATTCATAAATACGTTGGTGTTCGTCATACTTAATTGTCTTAATTATTAGCCCTGATATATACTGAGACGAAATATTTATTATACATGTTAAAATTTATAGTCGCCAAAAGTGGTGAAACTGTGCTCAAAGGCGGAAGCTGAAAATGCAAATTTGTATTTCTTGTATAAAAAATGAGTGATCAATTCACTACAATATATTTTGCAAAAAAAAATTACGGTGAAGAATTGCTAATGAATATCCACAAAGCTTAAAGGTATCTTGCAAAAATATTGAGCAAGCGGAAAACAAACTTCGGAAGTATTATGTTAGAATTCGTAATCTTCCTGTTTCAGTTTTTATTTTTCTCCGCGATACGGGCATAACTAAGCAATTAAAATTTGGTTATTTAACATTAATTTCAACAAAGGAAAAGTGCAATGTATCCTTCCTCTTGTACGTCCAAACTGAATAAGCGTGAAACTTCTGAAATCACAAAAGAATGCCATGTATTTAATGTAACACATATAGGTCTCAAGGTTTGAATCTCGGAGAAGGTTGAATGTTTATAAATGTATTGTGTCTGTGTGGCAAGGAGACATTTAAAATATATGCCGAGTCAAAAGTCCTCTCGAGTGGCTTGGTGGTAGGGGAAAAAGGAGTGGGAGATCCAATTACCCTTCTCCTTGGTGATCCGCTTCAAAACTGGGACTTAAGTGAGCAAAGTCTATCTCAGACCTATAAGACTCATGCTTCAAGACCCATGCCAGCAACTTTTCAAGACTCGTGTCAGCGACTAGACGCAATCTTGCACTCCTTGCCAGGATAAAATTCGTGGACGTGTTGTAATTAGGTTGGTTTGGCTTGTTTAATTATAACAGCACTCGTGGTCTATGTGCCTAAGGAGAGGGATAGCTTCGTGGAAGACTTTGTAGGGATAACTAGCTAGTATACGTGTTAAGCATGAGGAAAACGCCCATGGAGCCAGCCCGTTCGTCGGGGTTCGAACTTCGGACAGAGCTACCGAGGCCCTGGTCGGCCGTTCTGATTAGGTTAGACATGTGAAATAATCATTTCAAATCATTTCCAATTTTTTTTTGAAAAAACAATTCCGTATAATTGTCTCCACTGACTATGCAATTTAAATTTTTACCATATTATTACATTCTCGTAATAGCAAGAATTATTATACTCTCGTAGTAGCAGGAAAAGAGAAACTGCAGTACAGTTTTTGTTTTCCTGGTATTTTGTCTTTCAAAATATCAGTTTAAATATTAAACAAACTCAGCTTTATTCACCTTCATATATAGCTGTATAACAGTCATATAACAGTTTCTAATGTGCGTGTGAAAACAAATATATATTTAGAAGTTAAGAAAAGGAGTAAAAGAATGTCAGATCTTCGAGAATATATTTCTCTATATTTGTTGCAAAGTGTCTGATTTTGAAAGGATACACTCGTGCTCGAGCATATGTATTTCACTCAAGTATATATAATGATCAGAAATATTGAAGAATCATTCATCAGTCCTTTAAAAAAGGTTTGGCTTTGTGTGTTGAAAATTACTCTCATGAGTGACTGACGTTTTATTTCTCGACATATACAGCGGCTCACATTTGTTTTCGAACACTTCTATACTTGAAATTTGAATATTTGCGTACATATTCTACTTCAGATGCTTTTCTAGGCCCACCACTGGCCGAGCGGCAAAAAGCGCTGAATAGTGTTAGTAATGTGAATTACCATCTGTAATGTGAATACGATTCAGTCTCCTTATCCGTGTAACGGCAGAGCACGTAATAAATAAAAATAAGAAAAGTAAATGGTCTTCTAAGATCTGCTTTACGTCTTGTTTGTAGCAAAACAAAGACCACTTAATATATTCCGTGTAATAAAATAATTTGTTCAAAAGTATTGATCAGTAATTCGTTGAACTCTCAACTCAAACGTTTCGTGGAGATGTTTTGAAAGACAATGTTTTTTGTTTTAATTCCTAATTGAAATAAAATGATATCACCTGACTTACTATAGGCCTTCGGAAATAATTACTTATTTAGCAAAATATATTAACAGTTTCATATCTGAAGTGTAAATAGCAAAACGCTATAAACTACCGACAAGTTGTGTTACAAATTTAACACAGTAAATTAATAACACATATGACAGCCTTGCCGAATGGAGGGCTTGCGGTAAAATCGCGTTCGGCAAAGTCAACTTTCTATCAAAAAACGGTTTAGGTATGCGCCATTTATACAAGCGAACATATTAAGCTAATTACAAAGAGAAAATAAAACAAATGGCGAAAACATTTCTATTACTGTTTAATAAATAGGTACAGGATGCAATTACATTTTTTAAATACCTGAAGCATGTTGCTGGGGACAATGTCTGATGCAATTCATTAAATGTCTTGCGGTAAGAAGGGCAAAGTTTTCAGTACCTCTCAAATAATTCTTTTGGTTATTCACTTGGGTGAATCTCCTTTACAAAATACTTCTTGTGCCTTCAAGCTCAGAGCAGAACAGGTACCCTGATACTAAAGTATCTATTGAGGTCACCAACTGGGATGATATGCAAAAACAAAAGGCATCATACTTTCCAAAATAAACTTCGAGTGGGTCCAGAAGAACATCCAGTCCTCATTACTGAAGCCCCCTTGAATCCAGAAAGCCACCAAGGAAATGATAACAGAGAATACGTCTGAGGCCTTCAACATTCCAGCTGTGTGTGTAGCCAACCAGGCAGTATTGTTCTTATATGCATTTAAATAGGATGGCAGGTATTGTGCTGGACCCAGAAGATGGTATTTCTCACACTGTACCTACCTACGAAGGTTACGCTCTTTCCCATGCCATCCTTCGTATTAATCTTGCTGGCAGAGATTTGACAGATTACCTCATGAAGATTCTCACTGAGAGAGGTTACTCTTTTACTACCACACCTAAAAGAGAAAATCTCAGAGTCCTTGTGCCTTTTTCAATAGCCGTTTAACTTCCTCTACGTTAAAAGCTCTATCTTATTGCTGCTTTCGCAGAGGGCTGGTGTTATAAGAGCACCCATTTCTTCATTTATCATTTCACGATCTTCATTCTCGACTATTCTTCGATTTCTCCTTCTCCCATATCTGAAAATTCTTTGCGGCCTACTTCTTTTGCAACTTGTACGATTTCTTTGGCTTCATTTTCAATCGATGGATTAAACTTTGTAGAGCCATTAGGTATTTTTGAAGCAGGAGAAGACACAAATGTGCAATAACCTCGCCGGGACTCGAACCACGGACCTCTCGAATACGCTTCGAGCGTGCTGAACACTACCCCACGAAGGCATGCGAAGCAGGCGGGAGAAATACCTTATAAATTATTGACAACTTCAAGCATTTATTGTTGACGAGTTGACCTTTTCATATACTCCATTTCTATGCATTTCTATACTCATTTTTATTATGATGAACTTCTTAAAAAATGCCATCGTAATTTCTTTCATCTAGTGTTTTATTTGCAAAGATGTAAACTTATTCGACATGATAGGTTCTGAATATTTTTGCGATTCCTTGTTCCACTGGTTGGGTTAAAAAAGGGATGTTCGGTGGAAGGAATAAAACCTCAACATTTGGACGAATTGCTGTGAAGGCTTCAGTTGCGTGTTTTGAAGCATCTTCGAGAATTAGGGAGAATTGAAAGCTTAGGGTTTGCTGTTTCGTTTGTCTCATTTAATGAATGAACTTCCAGATCAAGCACTGAAGAAGCCTATCTCGACGCGGCCGACGTTCTGCAACATACGCGTATAACTGAAATTCTCGCGGTGGACAAATTAAATGGAGACAATTGAGAAACCGCGTATAAGAAAAACCGCGTTCTGCAAGTTCGC
>KK118959.1:131096-145418 GCA_000611955.2 Stegodyphus mimosarum
TACTGCAATTCATTTTAAAAGTAGTAAAAGAAATCGAAGTGCTTTTAAAGTGCTCTTAAAGTGCTTAATGGAAGTGCTTTATTTAAAACGTTCAATTACCTTTGACATCATAAAACGATGGCAATTGCTTTGATGGTATGGAGATATTTAGTAAATTTTGCTTTTATTGAGAATAAAACGGATCAGCATAAATGCATAAATATTTAAAATTAAAACTTGAAATCATCCGCAAGAAAACTTGGAATGCAAAGTACATTCAAGACCTATCAGTATAACGATCTTAAACATACAGTTCTAAATGTTCGCTTGTTATTATATAACCGTCCTGAAGATAGCAAAACTCCTCCGTATTCGTCATGCTTCAATCCTATCGAACATGTATGGGGCGAATTGGCAAAATGAGCAAGGAAACACAATATTTATACCATGTATTTTTTAATAATGTACTGAATGCGCTAAAATCAACTTACGGAGGAATGAAACAAAATAGAAAATTTTTTCTCGAAAAATTGGTTGATTGCGGACCTAAGCTCATAAAGGAATAATTTTAGCCAATCTTATCCAAAATTATTGAATGATTCTGTTGTTTTCATGTTCTTATCATTAAATATAAACTGTTTGTTCGAAGTCTCCGAATACTGGAGAGTATTTTTACAACTCTCTGAATAAAAAGTTTTTAACCCGAATCGTTTCGAATAACTTGTTTAAAAGAAGCAAGGTTTAATGAAAGGTGATCAATACCATACGTCGAAGAAAATTAAAATCATTTCGCTAATATTTAGTAACTAATATTTGCAAATAAAACTGAAAAACACAAGTTCCAGAAATAAATATGACCCACTGTATACATTTTTGAAATCAGCAAAATGTGCGTTGTCTTTTAAAATAAAAATTAAAGAAAAAGGAGTTATGGAAGAAAGTGTATCAAATCTTATTCTTTTTAAGCTGATTTTTATATATATCAGTATTTGAGAAAACAAGTTTAATACTTTCTCAAACATTGATCTTTTATAAAATCAATTTATTTAAGTAAATTTTTTCTAATCTTATCAAAAGTTGCAGAAGGAAAGTGAATTAGCTCGAAAATACTCTGCGAAATAGATTAAACTCGCGTGATAAGTTGTTACACATACGAAAGGAATCGATGCATTTAGGTTACTAATGCTAAACGATTTTCTTCCCGCTGAAGAACAAAAAGTAACCTTCAAACTAACTCCCTTCTTCTTTAAGGGGAAACTGAGATAATAAATAATTAATGCTTTAAAAGCTGCTTCGAGTCAAGCAGACGATTTAACTTGTTTCGGTCCCATTGCCATTAGGGTAGCCAAAGAGTAACTTGGAAAATCTGTTCCGCTTTTATGAGTTTGTTTCAGAGGTTTCCGTCGTTGAGCTTCATTTTGTAGTCGAGCACGCAAATGCCTAGATAGAAATTCTGTTTTGGGACGTTTTGTTCGAACGACACCTTGCGTGATAATTGCTGTTTTATTTCTGGACTAAAAAAATATTTTTGTAAGAAATTCGTGTCGCTAATTTAGGCCGCCGCACTTGGTCATGAAAACAACTAAATCCTAGCTCCAGAGCCTGGTGGAATATTACAAAAAGTGGTCAACTTATTTTCATTTGTAACATTTTGAATTATTCTGAAGGTACGACCACTATGGTTTGATTTCTGGAGTTTCAAGTAAGTGATCTATTGTCTTTTTAGATTTAAAAGATAAATTCTTTTAAATTTAAAATTGAGAAATTAATAAAAATCTTGTTGACGAACTGGATAATTCCGTGAAATTCAAAACTCTTGGTTTTTAATTTTTAACCTAAACGCAATGGAAGTTATTATTAAATTTATCTGAAAAATTAGCGAATTTAGAAAAATGAAATATGTTTTTGAACTATTCTATTTTGGCTTACATAATAATATTAAACACAGGAATTTCTGCTTCATTAAAATCATAAACACGGGATCTATGGTCATTGGTGTAGAAATACTCAAGAATTATGAATTTTAATATATTTTAATATATTTTATGGTTATTATTATATGTACAAAAACTAGAATTAATATATAATATCTCGAAAGTGTAGATGTAGTTGACTTAGAATCACTGAGAACCATCACTGAGGAGTATTTATAATGATTTTGATGCTTGATAGTTGAAGCTGTATTTAGTTATACAGTGTCTCACAAAAGTGATGGGACACTTATGCTTTACAAAAGAAAACCGTAATAAAATAAGTTAAAAAAAATGTAAAACTTTTTTGTGGGTATATTTCATACTTAAATTTAGTAACAATTATTACGTAACATACATTTTCGCAAAACATTAAAATATTAATTTAATAAAAATACAATTGTTTAGAACGGAGCAAAATATGGCTCACACAAGTGATGGGACACCATTAGACTATGCAACAAGAATCGTCTAAAGTAAGCAATAAAAATATTTTTTGGGGTTTTTATTTTTACTCACAAGCAATTGGCAATAATTTATAAAATCGTCTGCATTATTTAGCTCCAGTTTTTTTTTTTTTTTTTTTTTTTAATTTTTTTTTTTTTAAATTTTTGCGTTTTTTAGCTCTGTGCAGCCATGAATGCTAAACGAAAAGTAACTTTCCCTGAAATTCGAAAATTAGTTATTAATTTGCATATTGAACGTGAAAAATCTATTACAGAAACTGCTGAAACAGTTAACTTGAGTCATTCAACAGTTTTCAATATCATTAAACGATATAAAAATAATCATATGATTCAGGACAAAAGAAGAGCTGGTCGACCATCAAAGCTATCCAATGGAATAAAGCGAATTGTCGTTCGAAATATTAAAAAAAATCCAAGAATGAGTGCTCCTAAAGTTGCTGCTGATTTACAAGCATTATATGGAGTAATTGTTAATTCTGAGACTATTAGAAGAGTAATTCGATCTACTGGATATCACGGTAGAACAGCCAGGAACAAATTCCTCGTAAGTGAAAAACTCAGACTGGCTTTCGCAAAATCCAATATAAATAAGAATTCTGATTACTGGAATGAAGTTATATTTGCTGATGAGAGTAAATTTAATATATTTGGTTCTGACCATAGAATCTTAATGTGGAGAAAACCCAGGGAAGAATTTCGCAAACAGAACTTAATGCCGACAGTAAAACATGGTGGAGGAGGAGTTATGGTATGGAGGTGTATGTCCTCCGCTAGAGTTGGTAATCTTGTTTTTATTGACAGTATAATGGATCAGTACAAGTATATTGGCATATTAAATCATAATAAATTGGCATATTAAAAGTTTTAAAAACTAAATGAGGGAAATTTTTTAACATTAAAATGCGTCATTATTCACGGTTTTTTTCTCTCGATATCATACAACTTCTCTTACCATTTTTTAGCCCAAAGGGGAAATTTACCGAGAGCTATTAATTTTGTTTTGGCATTTTGCGGTGGTTCACTATAAAAGTCTGAATCACTTTCCAAATTGTTGCCACCAAATATAAGAACCCTGTATTATATTTAAAGAAATTAAATAATGAAGAATCTGCATGAATGCATGTATGTTCCTCGCAATGTGAAAAAACAACGGTACCTAGCGACATCCAATTTTGAATAACGTAGTCCTCCACTCGAATATGGGCACCTGGAAGCCTAAATTTAGAATTTGTTTTATTATTTATTTCATATTTTGCAAATCTTGAACGAATTTTTGATTAACAAACTCAACGATTTGAAAGCAAGCAATGGTAACACTGTACGAAAAAGAAAAAAAAAATTACCTCCAACGCGTGAGGCAGTATCGAAAATTCTAAAGCTATGCTCTTTTAAAATTATTTTGGGATATTGTTGTTGAATTGAATTTTATGGTAAGTGCAAAGAACATGATGTTTATTAAATAAAGGTAACGCACCAAAACGTTAAAAAATGTTTAAAACGTTCGGCATAATATAAAATATGACTGCTTTTACACTTTTTTATTTATTTATTTTTTCTTTAAAACTTTGCATAATTTATTAATAGAAAGTTACTTTTTTTCTTTTCTTATAATTTAATCAGAAGTTAAAACATACATTTTATACATAGGAAGATACATAATGTTGTACGCTGCAGCTAGGTATGAAACAGAAAAATTAATTAAAACTTTCAATTTGATTTAATGCTGAGAATTAAATGTTTTACATATATGAAGAAGTTAGTCATAAACGTTTCTCTAGATTTCCTTATCCTCGGAGATACAGGATGTTTTCATATATTCATGATGTAGTACACGGTATACTACTTTTATTAATGTCATTACGATTAACACATTTGTGGACACATATCCAATATTCTTAGGAGGTCCTCAATAGTAATGGCGTAGAAAGGAAGTGAGGAAATGATTCTTACCGGGTAGCACGTTTTTGGAAGTAGCTATTTTTCCACGTGAAACATAATTTTGTAGGAGCAGAATTACGTTTTATGTGATTAACCGTATGCATCTTTGAAGTAGCTAAGACAGAAGCTTATTATACACTGACTACCAATAAGTATTTGGATACCTATGCAAATGACGATATCTGCGGTCCTAAAGTACATCACGGACTCCGCCGATATATATCGTTCAGGAGACAGCATCGGCTTTAGTCGCATGCAAGATGCCTCGCAGTTCGGAGCTCTCTGATTTCGAGAAAGGTATAATTATCGGGTATCACAAATGTGGCCGATACTTAAGGGACATATCTAGCGATCTGAAGTACCCAAAATCGACAGTGGCCCATGTGATTAAGAAGTGGAAGGTGAGCGGTGATTGTCGGAATGGTGCCCCAAGTCGGCAGACCAACGAAACTGGGAGATAGAGACCGACGAGTGCTGCCCAGAGAAATTCGGAAGAACCGCACCCAACCGATGGCCCTCATCCGCGAGGAGTTTCAACAGGAATCCGGGAGTATTGTTTCAATGAATACCATCCGTAAGGAAACACATTTGCTTGGTTTTCATGGTCGTGCTGCTGCCCATAAGCCTTTGATCACAAAGTCCAACCGCGCTGCTCGGTTAATGTGGTGCAAAGCACATCGAAATTGAACCGTAGATCAGTGGAAACGGGTTCTTTAGAGTGACGAATCAAGGTTCACCCTTTACCGTTCTGATGGCAGGGTCTGGGTCTGGCGTCACCTGGAGAACGTCTCCTGCCAGAATGCATTGTGCCAACAGTCAAGTTCGGCGGAGGTGGAATTATGGTCTGGGGGTGTTTCTCCTGGTATGGGCTCGGACCCTTGGTCCCCATTCATAGTAAGCTCAACTCCGATGCCTACTGCACTATTTTGGATGACAATGTGCTTCCTACGTTGTGGCAGTTTTACGGGTTGGACCCCTGTTACCTTCAGGACGACAATGCCAGTTGTCATGTTTCGATGTTAACCAAGGCTTGGTATGGTGCCAATGGAGTTCAACGAATGGACTGGCCTGCCCAGAGTCCAGACCTGAACCCTATCGAGAACCTCTGGGACGAGTTGCATCGCCGAATTCAGGGGTGCACTACCCGTGCAAAATCGGTGAAGGAACTTCTATGCCTTCTTCAAGCCGAGTGGAAGAAAATACCACCAGCTGTCTTACAAAGGCTTGTGGAAAGTTTGCCCCGGAGGGTCCACGCTGTAATTACCTCTCGTGGAGGCTCTACCAACTATTGATTTTGAATAAAGTTAGTTTTTCTTTTCTATCACAGGTGTCCAAATACTTATTGGTAGTCAGTGTATTATACCAACATCCTCTACGGTTACCTGCTTAAGCTAAAGAATGCCTTCGAGGGCTTAGAAATTTTTAAAAGGATTGATATTCGTGTTGACAAAGGGGCAGTGGCTCATATTCATGTCACACTTTCGTAAATATAACGTTAAATATCCCATGTTGTATGTAAGGGAAAATCACAATGCAGCCAACCAGTTCTTTAGAATTGGAACTCAGGTCGAACTACCAGTAGTAATGCACCTTATTCAATCGGTTATTGCTTAGGGAATAATTAAGAGATGCTGAATTGTCATGCGAATCTAAATTGGGGAAGAAGATTTTTTCTACCACGAGCAGGTCCTCTAACTACTTAAGAATTTTCAATTAAAAATATTAATATCGATTATCTTAAGTTATAAGGTTTTTATTACGCCTTCTTAGCATGCCTTCGTGGTGTAGTGGTCAACATGCTCGGCGCGTATTCGAGAGATCCGTGGTTCCAGTCCGGACGAGGGGTTGCTCATTTTTCATGTCTCCCGCTTCCAAAATATCTTTACAGTAGCGCTCGAACGAAAAAAGGTGATGCATGATGATTCTCTACCACCAGGATTTGGCGAATGGGTCTCCTAATCCCCAGTTACCCTTTAAAAGAGAGAGTATATAAGGTATTTTTCCCGTGTTCTCAGCATACCTTCGTGGTGTAGTGGTCAGTATACTCGGTGCGTATTCGAAAAGTTCGTGGTTCGAGTCCCGTTGAGGGCATTGCTCATTTTTCATCTGTTCTGATTTTAAAAAAATACCTAATGTCTCTATAAGGCTAAGACTGACAAAAATGAAGAAGGATTCTTTACTGAAGGAAGTAAACTTTAGAATTTAAATTACGTTTCTGTTTGAGAATAATAATCAGAGAGATGGAAGAACTGTCATTTTAAACATCTGCAGCTTGTTTTAAAACACGGTTAAAAAAAGCAATTCAAAAATATTTTTACACTTTGTAGAATTTTCTCCAAAATTGCTAGAAGTTTTGCTGGCTAAGAACTTTTTTTAAACAAATCGATAGAGAAGCACTAAGATCTGAAAATGATCTTGCGTTTAAGAGAACATACCACATTATTTACAGAACAGCATTTACCAGCATTATTTACAGAGGAAAAACTGGAATAACGTTTTTAGAATATCATCGACGATTTGTTACAGAAAATCAAGCAAAAGAAATGTTGGGAAAAAAAAGGCTTATTTCAAAAATAAATTTTAGTTATTTCATTCTGCGTCATTTTGACATCTCATAGATTTTTTAATGTGCTCTGAGAGGGACGAAAAACATACTGCCCCGGGTGACAAAAGCTCTGGCAAATTCACACAGCATACACTCTCCTAATCTTTATGAGAGTAAAACAAATTAAATATAGATGGTATTATATTTAAGAAAATTAGATAACGAAGAATCTGCATGAATGTATGTATGTTTCATGCACTCTGAAAAAACAGCGGTACCTATAGACATCCAATTTTGAATAACGTAGTCCTCCACTCGAATGTGAGCATCTGAAAGCTCAAATGTGGAAATTGTTTTATTTTCTATTTCATATTTTGTATAGCTTTAAAGAATTTTTGATTAACAAACTCAACAATTTCAAAGCGAGCAATGGCAACACTGTCGGAAATTCTAAAGATATTCTTTTTTTAAAATTACTTTGTGATATTGCTGTTGCAGCCAAACAGTTATTTAGGAAGTTAAATTTAAGTGCGAAGAACATGATATTTAATAAATAACGGTAATACTTAATAAAGATGACACTGTAAATTCAAGAAATGTCCATTTATATAATAAGGATAATAAAAAATAATTTCAGTGCACTATACAGTGAACTGTTAATTTTTAGCTGCAAAGCTTTCTTGAAATATTTTGATTATTTTATTAATAAAAGCTATTCTTCGTGCACAGGCTTTATTTCTCTACACAGAGTGACCTAACTCGGCCTTTATTTTTCCACCTTTAGTCAAGCATATACTTCCATTTATAAATATGTTTTAAATAACTCTAAATAAAAATGCATAAACAAGAATTTTAAGTTAAAGAAATCAATTTTGTAAAAACTACGAAATCTAGTCTTTTTTGCATTCCTACGATTTCTGTGCGTGACATATAGAGAAGTTTTATGCTCGTCACAAAAAATAAATCAAAAAGTGTGACTTTTGTACAGCAAAAAATTACCGAGATATTTGGTATTAAAATCGGAGATTATATTTTCATGTGCCGTACACAAATTGAAGAGTGGAATATTTGCATTTGTTGTTGACTAAAAAAAAAATGTCAGTTTAGACATTTTATTTTTATTTACTAAAAATAAATTTATTAAAAATTTATTTACTAAAAATAAAGATTTCTGATATTAAGAGAATAAGTGAAAACATTTCTATGGAGATTATTATGAAAAATATTGATCAATATATATATATATTTTAAAAAATATACACATCTTATTCATATAATCTTGCGAAATTCGTACTCTAAAAACAACCGAAAGGCTTCAGTATTGACGCTTAGTGAGAAAATATCATTGGCGTTAATTAAAAGTGAAAAATATTTACAATTCAATTAACCTTTCGTACTTTGACAAGATTATGATTGTAAAGTAATAAGCCTTCATGGGAATATTAACAACATTTTACAGACTTTGAAAACTTATAAATTACTTGTATGAAACTTCTTTCGAACGAATACCATTGAATAACACTTAAGAGATATAAAAAAATCAAACTCGAATTGTTCTAATTTATTTACTAAAAGATCCCTCAATGCCAATTGAAAACGGCGTCAAATACCCGAACTTTCATATTAAATATCACGGCCATTTTAGGCAAAAATTTACAAATTACGAAATTTCCCTAAAAATAAGAGCGAAGGGAATTTAAAAAATGTTAGATTTTGTAATTCTTACAAAACTAATGACTTTGCATTTAAAACTAAGAAAATATGAATACTTACCTCATTAAAAATATTTTATATCATGCATATATATATTATTACTGATTTCGTATTTATTTAGCTATTTATTTAGAATTGTAATTAAAATTGTTTTATTTTCCCGTGCAACACAGACGATTTTGGAAGAGAAAGCTCCGTCGGAAAAGTAAAAATACAACAGCGCATGCACTTAATATTTAATAAATAAATATCTCGTAATTGCTGTTGCCATCGAGGAAAATCGAGATATTTATAGATTTTACCAAAATATTCTAGTGAATAATTAAAAAAGCTTATAAAAGTCGAATTTAAACATCTCAGCTCAGTTGTAGCTGTTTTAAGCGAACAGTTTGTTTACTTAATGTTGTTACTGATTATAGCGAATTCGCTGTGAGGTAGAATTAGTTTCTCCGTCTTGAATTGACTTCTTTTTAACGTTCCAGATATTGTGATATTGTACTATTATCTCTGAGGAAATATTTCAGTATTTTGTTTTATTTCTTGCGAAAAGAATAGATTTTATTAACTTTTTAACAATTTGTGAATTCAATCCATTGCGAACCCGTACGCACGCAACAATTTTTGGTGTTAGAAGTGGGATTTGAATGCATCTAGCTGCAAATTTTTAATATACTTTTAATTAGCAAGTAAGAATGTAGAAGCTGTGGTACATTCGAAACCTCTAAAATCCTATTTATAAAAGCACAGTTGTGCCAAAAAAATTACATTATCAAATAGAATCAAAATACCATGATTAATAAAAATACCATTATTAATAAAACATGACTTAAAAGAAAAAATAATAAATAGAGACTAATAATTGAATATTTATAAAAATGTGGGAAAAGTACAAATTGTAAGAAAAAGTATAAGTTGCAAGAAAATGGGAGAATTATGTACAAAGAGATCAAAATGGCAATATTCCATTCAGAGTCACAGAACAGTATCGTCAGGGGAAAAGGGCAATGTAATTCCCACTAAAATATTACCTCCACGCGTTTCAACAAACGACCAATTGAGGTAATTAACGTGGAAAATTATTTAATGATACTTATCAAATTATTTAATGTTTATCGATATCGTCTCAATTGGGCGTTTCTTTTCCCTACGCATGGAAGAAAAGATAGACGAAAAGGTAATATACAAAATATTTCATCAAAATTCCTAAAGAATAATTAAAACTACGAGAAAAATTTTTAAAAAATAGTAATACAAATAAGAAACTAGGAAACAAATACAGCTGAATTGTCTTATGACTCATTAAACTTTAATCAAGCAAAGTGAACCTTGGAAGAAAGAAATTTAGAAATCCAAAAAACTGTAACATGTTAAATGAAATAAAAATATAAAATTCAATTGGAATTCTAGAAGGAATGCCAAATCAGGCTATTTTCTTAATGAAACCTTTAAAGTAAAAATTATGGGAAGAAAACTTAAAAGTGGAAAGGAATAGTCAATATGTCCTATAACAAAGGCGGAAAACAAAAGGTAAGAATGACTTGAGAGGTTAATAACTTTTGGTACGTAATTTTATTTCGAGAACTGCCGTAATTGAAAAGAATTACGAAATCAGGATAATACAAAACAACGACTACACTGAAAAGAACAAAAATGAAAGCTAAAAACAGAAAACGTAATTAGCAGAAGCCAAAAAATTTCTTCATTTTATAATAAAAAACTAGTAAAAAAAGACTTGAATACGTATTCTTTGACATATAACTAAAATCAAAGGAAGTGAACATGGGACGAAAGATATTTAGAAATCTTAAAACGGAACCATGTTTAAAGAAAAATTCAATTGTAGAAAACCAATTAAAGTCAAGAAAGAATGCCATAGCTGGCTAGTAAACATAAAAACTTAAATGATGTAATAAATTGTCCAAGAGTCCATTTAGAAAGGGCGTAAAGAATTAAAAAGACATATTTTAGAAGTCAAAATTCTATGTATGAAGTAAAATTTGGAATATTGCTGCAATTGAAAAGAATTATTTGGTTTGTAAAATAAAAATGATAGCAATATTGATAAATACAATATTGAAACCTAAAAACGTTAAATGGAATTTTACAGTCGCCTAGTAAATGTCTGAAATACTATCAGTCAAATGTACTATTAGGAATACCATAAAAAAATGGGGGCTCCCTAGCCCAAAGTAAAACAGATTTGTTAAACTTGAATTTTAAAATAATTTAAACGGAAGTCAAATAAATTAATTAAAACGGAAGTCAAAAATTAGATAGAAAGTGGTAGATGAACAAAATAACTTTTGGTCAAGAATTTTGAGCATTGAGCTGCAAAATTAAGATTAAAGTCAAGTTAAGGGAGTAAAATTCTAAAAGCAATATATATTTCATGTACATGTACATATGACATGTACCATATATACACTGGTGTGCAAAAATTAAGGACGAGACGGTTTTTTCAATATAACTTTGTGCAAAAGCTTTCCAAATCAACACATTTAATACCGTAAGATCCCCAATACGTAAGGACATGAGTAATGTAAGCAACACTTACTAAAAGAGAAATCAGAGGGATAAAAAGAAGCTTTATTGAAAAGTAGCATGGAGCGCAATGCGACTGGAGGCCGAAACATCCCTGTGATGGCTGTCCAGTAAGAAACATCCGCTCTTTAATAGGGGATATGATCTTCTCTGACTGCTAGGCAGGTTTCGCATCATTTGTGCATGCTGGATATGTGGTTGTTAATGAGCTGTTGAGACACTGCTGCTCGTTCCTCTTGTAGCACCAATCGCAGTTTCGGAATCGTTACTGGCGATAAGTTACGTGCTGCCACGGGTCTCCCTAGTAAGTTCCGTACATGCTTGACGGGATTTAGATCCAGAGACCTTGCCGACCAATCCATGTGTTCAATATCTTCACTCTCCAACAGCTCTTCGACAGTAACTGTGCGATGAGGTGGAGCGTTGTCGTCCATGAAGAGGAACTGAGGACCCATAGCCCTTGTGAAAAGACGCATGTAAGGAAGAAGAACCTCGTTACAATAGCAGTCCCAGGTGACGAACCTCCTTGGGAGATATGAAGGTCGGTCCGGCTACCAAGCATTATGTCTGCTCGAACGAGAACTCCGCGACCTCCAAAACAGTCCCTTTTGATGATGTTGAAGGGGTTATTGCGTGTTCCCCGCTCTGTCCAGATGTGTATGTGTCTAGAATCGCAACTCAGACTAAATCTGCTCTCATCTGTAAAGAGTACTCGTCCCCATTCATTGTCTCTCCAATTCCGGTGTTCCCGGCACCACAGAGAACGCCTTCTCCGATGGGCAGGCGTTAGAGGTACACACCGTACAGGGCGTCGTGCAAACAGACCACCACCGTGCAGTCTTCTGGCCACGGTAAAAAGCGATATCGGTCGTCCAGTCGCCTGTGTCGTGTGTCTAGCGATTTTTCCCGCTGTCTGCCGCCTGTTTCTTCTGGCCTGTAAGGCAATATACCGGTCATCTGCGGGTGTGGTTCCTCGTAGACGACCACTACTGAACCCCCGGATAGCTGTTCCTGTAGTTTTAAATTGTCTCGAAAGTCGTGAAACGATGCTGTGAGCAATTCCGCACTCTGCAGCCACACTTGTCACACTGCGGTCTTCCTCCAACTTCCCGTGTATACGAGCCAGTTTCCCTTAGAATGTCCTCCACGAAGGCATCCTCCCTTTAGGCAGATAGCCCTCGTGTGCTTTGCCATAATTGAATAACCCAACCCAACTTCCCAATGATTCGACCTCGGGTAAAAGCATCCAGATGTCGTCTAACAGATTGATTATTCGCCATTTCTCGCTGAGGCAGCAACGCGGTGTGATTTTAACTGCTATACGTCGTGCAATCTCTTTGCCAGAAATACTGATCTTTCACTAACAACATGCTTTATACTACTCAGACACTCCCCCATTACGTCTACCTGCATATCTGCGCATGTGCTACCATACATCACCTTACTTAATCTCCTGATGGACTTTCTGTCCGCTCTGCCTCTTCGTTCAGCTGATACGTTAATTTTTCGACTTCGTCCTTAATTTTTGCACACCAGTGTATGTATATATATATATATATATTAGGTACATGTCTATCATTTACTTTTAGGCGATTATACATATATATATATATATATAAATATAATAATTTCGAAGCACAGCTGAGTGGTACGGCGAGAGGAAGGAGTTGATATTAAACTAAATTCAGCCAATTATCCTCTTTATTTGTAGATTTCCAGGCACACTAGAATAATTCCTTGTAGACAATATACTCTTTACTCATAGCAATTACGATAATTTCTTATATGCACGTTATATCATCTCAGAATAAGAAGTGAGGCATAGCAAAAATAGAGATGTCGGCGAGGCAGAAGCTAAGGAAAGGAATGCAGCAGAAGAATAATGACATAATTAATCACCAGTGGTATTTATACCAAATTTGATGTACAAGTACAGCTAATTTATTATTGGTTAACTTTAGTTTTAGTTGCCCTTTTCAAGCAGCGTTACATAAGAATAGAAAGATCTCGAATTTGGGAGAACAGATAAATTTAGGGGAAAAGCACCAAATTTAGAATGTTAGTTTTGAGGTCACCAATTATTTTTAAAGCAGCCATAATATTTTGTTGTATGTTACATATACATATGTCTATGACTAACGATTGCAAAAATCAAGGTAGTACAACTACTTTTGTGGACAATGCATATTGATACTACACATGTACTTCTCCCAATCACACAGCTGATCCAAATAAAAAAAAGAATTTAATGAAAGTAATGTTATTATTTGGAGTGAAAATGTTCTGTAAATTTATTGTTCTGTAAAAATGTATGGTTTTTGGTTGGTATAATCGAGATACTTTATAAAGTTCAATCATAAAATTTCATTACGTTGCTTGGAAAACTCATACAGATGTATGAAAACGAATTGACTGTTTGAGTTCACGTTCCAAAACTTGTTATTAAGCGGTTTCGATAAGGTTTTGCCCAGGTTAAGGAGCAACTAAAGCGTAAAGCTGCATATTTTGTGGTCAATGGTTTCGCCTTGCGTAAAGCAGCATTCGATATAACTTCATATTTTGCACCTAAAGGTAGACAAATGCTTTTGTTCAGTTTATTGAGGTATTATAAATATCTTACTCGTTAGATGTTTTAATTTTTATCAGGAACATGCTTTATATTTGTGAATCACTTATCCAGGTAGGGAATTTGCTTGTATCGTAACACAGTTTTCATAGAATTCTCTTGTTAATTTGAAAGAAATTTCTATCAATAAATTGCAATAAAACCAATATAGTATGAAAAACGATTTGGTATCTACCATGTAAGAAACTATTTGTTTATCTACCTTATAGTAAAGCACACGAGGGCTATCTGCCTAAAGGGAGGGATGCCTTCGTGGAGGACTTTCTAAGGAAACCTGCCTCGTATACACGTTACAAATTCGAAAATCAAGACCGAACTACCAGTGTTCAGAGTCTTTACCGCTCGGCCGCTGGTGGGCCCTTATTTATGAGCTTTAAACAAGTGTCACTGAACGTAATACTCTCTTTTTTACTTTGTATCTCAATGTGTTTGCGAAGTAGATTATTAGATTGCTTTCCATCAAAAAAGTCATTTCCTTGAGTATAGCGTACTTATATTTATTTATTTCTCTCCAATACTTATTTATATATATATATATATACA
>KK118959.1:145543-162112 GCA_000611955.2 Stegodyphus mimosarum
TATATACATACATATATACATATACACTAATATATAATTCACTATAAATTATAAAAAGTAAACTCTCCATATTACACCTCCAAGCAACGGAAATTAAATTTAAAAACATCATTCAAAAGGTATTTTTCAGAATTTTAAAAAAAATTATAGAATTTTCAGTCCTCCTTGCTTTGAACACAGTTAAGGAAAAACTAAATCACAAAAATGCCCTGCTCTCTGTGTATTATATCTCCAAGAAACTTTGTAGTTTTGTCGCCAATTTAGGCTAAACTTTCTTCAATAGAAAACTACTTATTACGACAACCCTTTTGCTTCCATCTTTTAATGCGTACTTGTATTCCAGTAGTTTGGTTTTAAAATTTCGAAGGCACGTTGGTTAATTTTTGCTTACTAGTTTGTTTTTTACTACAGTTTTAATTTAATTTTATGATTTTTTCTTATGATTTTTTAAAATTCCTTCTTGAATCTACTTTTGTTTTTACTTTGTTTTTGAAATGAAAAGAGAGTGTAGGGGATATGTCTTCTAAAGTAAGCATCTCGTTTAGATTAATTGTGTTCTTAGTGAAAACATTTTAATCTTAAAGATTATTTGCTTTTTAATAGGATTCTTTTGGTTTTTTGACTAATATCTTTATTTTGATTGAGTAGCAATTAGTGATTTGAATCTAGCAAATAATTCGATGCTTGCTTGGAAGTAAGACGAAACACTCTCTCTTATTTTGGTTACTGTTAATGGATGGTAGATTGGTTTATCCCCTTGATATGTCGATTAATCTGCTATCAATAACAGTAACTGGTTTTTCAATACTTAAAAAGTTTACTTTTGATTTTGGTATTTTTGCGATTTAGTTTTTCCTTAACTGTGTTCAAAGCAAAAAGGACTGAAAATTCTATAATTTTTTTTAAATTCTGAAAAATACCTTTTGAATGATGTTTTTAAATTTAATTTCCGTTTGCTTGGAGGTGTAATATGGAGAGTTTGCTTTTTATAATTTATTGCGAATTATTGCTTTATTACTTTGCAGCTTTAGCGCAAGTCTTGGGCTTATTAATTTACTTTTAATTACTTTCATTATGAATATATTAATATATATATATATAGAGAGAGAGAGAGAGAGAGAAGGAAATTGTATTAAATGAATGCTATTAAAGTCGCACAAAATGCTACGAAATTAATCAATTCAATAACAGTGTGATAAAATATGAAGGAACTATATCAACCAAAAGTTGCAAAATAGTTTGCCATTTTGGTTGACATCCAAATATATTGTTGCGTGTAATGGATTAAATGCAGTCGTTAAAATGTTAGCGAAATTTATCCTTTTCACAAGAAATAAAATTAAATACTGAATTGTTTCCTCCGAGATATTCGTACAATATCACAATATCTCAAACATTAAACAGAACTCGATTCAAAACAGAGAAACTAATTCTATCTCACAGCGAATTCGCTACGATCAATAACAGCATTAAATAAACAAACAGTTCGCTTAAAACAGCTACAGCTGAGCTGAGGTGTTTTAATTCGACTTTTGTAAGCTTTTTAATTATTTACTAGAATATTCTGGTAAAATCTATAAGTATCTCCATTTTGTTCGATGACAACAGCAATTACGAGATATTTATTTATTTAATATTAAATGCACGCGCTCTTGTAATTTTTACTTTTCCGACGTAGCCAAATCGTCTGCGTTGCAGGGAAAAATAAAACAATTTTAATTACTTTTCAAAATAAATAGCTAAAATAAATATGAAATCCCTAACAACTATAATACACTTTCTTTAATTATTAAGTGTTCAAATAACTCATTCATTTAATCAATAGCTGATTTTGAAGAATTTCAGTTAATTAAAGTTATTCATATATCTATTAAATGACCAGTGTTAGATGTGTTTTCATAAAACTTGTGCAAATTACATAATGAAGTGAAAAGCACGAATATCAGAATGAAGTTGATTACTTTACGAATCACCTAAACTGCACTCAGAAACTTAATTACCGAGAAGACGAAGAAGCCTGTGGTATTGTACGTTAATCGGGGAGGCCAAAAAAATTATATTAATTTACGTAAAAAGCGGCATATACAGAGGCTGTTCGCACATTTTTTAGACGATGCATATTGTATTCACAAAACTAAATTACATAAAATTCTTGTGTTTTAAATGTTCTATTTGACATCCCTTATTCTGAACTATCTTTCGACACCGCAATTTCCAGGATAATAATGCCTTTTGAAGTGCCAGAAGAGGTATTCTATCCCATTCCTCCGGAACAGCTTTCCAGAGCCCTGTTAGGGTTTTGGGACAACGTTTGGATAATGCAGTTTTTAAAAGTCCGAAAGCACAAAAATCCATAGGTGATACATCGGGAGATTTAGTAGGAATATCAGTGAAGAGTATGACCTGGATACCAGTTTTTGTTCCATTTCTTTTAGGAAATTTACAGTGGATTTGGATGTGTGACTGCTAGCTTTGTCCCGATGGAGTCTCACGGATGGATGGCACTGCGGGTAAAGCGATGGTATTTCATTCAGAAAAATGGGCGATAAAATATGTTCCGGATAGTATTTGGAGTTAATCTTGACATTTTTTTGCACTCTCTTTATTTTTAACTTGCCATTATAAGAAAAACCAGCAACAATCACGAATCCCTTAGAAAAACTTTCTTCCGATTCTTTGAACCATGTAAATTTTTTTCTCCCCTTTTATGATAATAAATGGCTCTTTTTTTGTTACGATCATTTAAATACACCCATGCTTCATCTATTGTGACAACTGTTTTCCATTTTTCTTCGGATAAGTGTTTCTCATATAGAATTCTGCAGCGTGTCCTGCGTCGAGCGATATGCTTCGGAAGAAGACGATGCAAATTGCGTTTTTTCGCTTTCTTAAGATTTAAATCAACGTTTATCATTTTGTTTACGGTGGATACCGAGCATTTTAATGATTTTGCAACTGTCCTTTGACTAGGAGGATTTTCTTTTAACATTAAACAACGTACCTTTGCAATAGTCGAAGATGTCCTTTTTTTCCCTTGGATACTTGTTTGGAATTTTTGTCCCAGTGGAGGCTCCAATTTGACGTATTTTTCCTTTCTTGTCGATGATATTACCAATCGACACTTTAGCTATCACGAAACCGTGACTCTCACATCGTTTTTGGATAACGGAGTATGCATATTTGTCTTCGGAAAGAGCGTCAATGTAGCCTTCGAACCACTGTTTTGTTAAATTCGCCATTTTGAATAAAAACAAAACTTTCAAGCCACAGACGATCATTTTGACTTTTAAAAACATAGTACAATTGCAATTACCTCTTTTGCAGCAAACGATTTTTTATTACCGCTTACCAAAATCGTCTAAAATATGTGCGAACAGCCTCTGTATTTCTTTAATTATAAGCATGCTTTCCCGTAAATGTAGGCCAAATAAATCTGGAGACAAAACCAAGAACAAGATAATGAACTAACAAATCATCTTAATTACGGTCAATATCTTGGCTACGTCAAAAGCAATTAAAAGACAATCAAACATAAAATTCTTTTAGTTATACTCTGGTGAGCTGACTGACCTTAGAACACAAAATCCTAATGCTTAACTCTTTCTGTCTCACATCTACATTTGAGGCAACCCAGTGCGCATTACCCGGATTAATTTGAAATCTATTTCGCAATTGTTGCCAGAAGTAGATCATTAAGTAAAACGGCGAGAATGGATCTTTTCTGCCAATCCAGTGAAGAGTGGCGAGGTGGAGTCTAGGTTACAAGGCTACCGTGTGGGTTTCCTCCAAATCTTCTCTACTCCTTAAATAATCCAAAGAGCAAAGCGTTGGTGTGAGAAGTCGAGTAAAGAAATTAAATAACTTAAAAAGAGATGCCGCAACAAACTCATTGGATTTACTTCCGTAGGTGGAAACATCCGCGAAATTTGGTTGCGTCAGAAAACGTTTAACCCATCGCTTGTCGATGACCGGAGATCATTCTCTGTCGCAGTGTTGACACAGGTTTAATCTGTGGAAGGTCTAACCCAGGGATGGGATGTTCTGGTGGATATTTATGATGCAGTTTGGAAGTAAGTCTTACGATACTTGCTTTGACGCGATGCTTACGATATTTGCTTTCTTACATCTGTCTTTTTGATTTTAGTCATAAACATGAACATAGGATATTAATTCTGCAGATTTTATTAATTGGAATTTATGAATTTATGAATGAGACTTGAGTGGTTTTTAATTTAGCCATTATAAATTTCGAAATTTGGGGATATGTAATATCTTTATAAAGAAATCAGAATGATAAAAATATTTTACTTTTCGTTTCATTTGTTGAAGGAAAATAAATTTTGCCTTTAAAGATTGTGCACAAGCAATACTGCGATTTTTCCTATAACTGACTTAAATCGAATTCCCCCCCCCCAGGTTCGCTAGTAATTGCAATTTTTTTTATCTAACAATTCGAATTAGAATAATACTTAGCTTGCCCATCGATGCACTTAGCTAGTTCATTTGGAAAAAATGCTACATAAAGAAACAGCGAAATACTGACATCACTTAATTCCGATTATTTATTACTTTCTGAATTTCCGCATCTCAAAATTAATCAGTTTTCTCAACTTATTTTCAATAGTTTTAATATTTTCCTCGAGAAATATACGTATATAAAATCAGTATATTATAGTTTTTGACCTCAAGTAAAGTTATTCTCCTCTGTTTTGAGAAGCTGTAGGATTAAAAGACCCAGAAATTTACACACATTTTTTAAACAGGTTAGTTTTTATAAGTGA
Source organism: Stegodyphus mimosarum (assembly GCA_000611955.2). NCBI lineage: Eukaryota > Metazoa > Arthropoda > Arachnida > Araneae > Eresidae > Stegodyphus > Stegodyphus mimosarum. The sequence goes on from KK118959.1 coordinate 150,325, forward strand.
GTTATTGGTAAAATAATTATAAATTGCCTTTACCGTTCGTTCCGTCAGAAAAAACTAGTCATGTAGAGATTTTCCAGCTTTTTGAATATGTGATGTAAATTTAGATCAGTTTACATATTTCACTGAATATATAAACTGATCTAATATGTTACAAAATATATTACTAAAATATTTCACAAAATATTTCACTGAGCTCTCCTGTGAAACATAAATAATCCTTGCTAGTTTTGCAACAATCAAATATCTTTTTATTTTAAATGTCTTACTGTGGGCCTTCCTGGGGTAATTGGAAACACGTCCGGCTGGCAGCCGGGAGATCCAGAGCTAAAATCTTCGAATAGTGCATTCCCGATTTTCCGGTTTCCTGCTTTGAAAGTTTAATGACTCTAAGTCGCACCCAAACTAAAATGTGGCGAATAATAATTTATCCCCCCCCTAGATTTATTCAGTGGATCATCTCTTCCCCGAACGCCCTTCAAAGGAGAGGGAGAATGTAAAAAAATTTTCTTTACGGCGTGCCTTCGGTATGTACTTGGAAGCACGGCCAACCTGGCAGTCGGGAGGTCCAGAATTCGAATCCTGCGAGAACACTGCTATTTTCTGATTCGCGCAAATTTCTCATTCGCACCTCTGCAAAATTTTTGCAAAGGTTTATGACGAAAATTGTCTCCTATTTACACCTTTAAACAAAACGAAATTTCGCAAACAATATATAATTTCGATAATAAGTTTATAAGGCATTTCTCCCTCCTTCTTACCATATCTTTGTGGTGTAATGGTCAGCTCGCTCGGCGCGTATTCGAGAGGTGCGTGGCCCGAGTCCCGGCGAGGGCATTGCTCATTTTTCACATCGCCTGTTTCCAAAAGAATCTAATGACTCTTCAGTGGCGCCCGAACTGAAAACGATGGTGGATGATGATTCTACACCACCAGGATTTGGCGATTGGGTCTCCCAATCCCCAATAGCCCTTTAAATGGGGGGGAGTACATAAGATATTTCTCCCGCTTTCTTGGCATGCCTTCGTGGTGTAGTGGCCAGCATGCTCGGCGCATATTCGAGAGGTCCGTGGTTCGAGTCCCGGAGAGGGGCACTGCTCATTTTTCATCTCTCCTGCTTTCAAAAAATATCTAATGTCTCTACAACTTTCTGCTCATATATAAAATTAAATGTGCCTTTGTATTTCTGTGTATAATAATTTCTAATATAACTCAGATATTAACATGAAAAGTTACATATATGCATTTCGTTTCTTTAATTCGTTAATTAGCAACATAATTTTTTGAAGCATTTTGTTAGTAACCTAATATGAGTTTTGAACAGAATAAGCCTTAAAACCGCTTTTACATCTAATGTTTGAGCGCATCAAAGCACTAAGGAATGGTATTTTAATGAAATGGATGAATATGATATCTAATTGTTTTCCTCAAGAGTAAATTACCAGCTTATTACTCTTAAAAACGAGTGCCATTAATGATTACAGAGGCTGTTCGCACATTTTTTAGACGATGTATATTGTATTCACAAAACTAAATTACATAAAATTCTTGTGTTTTAAATGTTTTATTTAACATCCCTTATACTGAACTATCTTTCGACACCGCAATTTCCAGGATAATAATGTCTTTTGAAGTGTCAGAAGAGGTATTTTATCCCATTCCTCCCGAACAGCTTTCCAGAGGCCTGTTAGGGTTTCGATAATGCAGTTTTTAAAAGTCCGAAATCACAAAAATCCATAGATGCCACATCGGGAGATTTAGTAGGGATATCAGTGAAGGGTATGGCCTGGATACCAGTTTTTTGTTCCATTTCTTTTAGGAAATTTACAGTGGATTTTGATGCGTGACTGCTAGCATTGTCCCGATGGAGTCTCACAGATGGACGGCACTGTGGGTAAAGCGATGGTATTTCATTCAGAAAAATGGACGATAAAATATGTTCCCGATAGTATGTGGAGTTAATCTTGACATTTTTTGCACTCTCTTTATTTTTAACTTGCCATTATAAGAAAAACCAGCAACGATCAGGAATCCCTTAGAAAAACTTTTTTTCGATTCTTTGAACCATGTACTTAAATTTTTTTCTCCCCTTTTATGATAATAAATGGCTCTTTTTGTGTTATAATCATTTAAATACACCCGTGCTTCATCTATTGTGACAATTGTTTTCCATTTTTCTTCGGATAAGTGTTTGTCATATAGAATTCTGCAGCGTGTCCCGCGTCGAGCGATATGCTTTGGAAGAAGACGATGCACATTGCGTTTTTTCGCTTTCTTAAGATTTAAATCGACGTTTATCATTTTGTTTACAGTAGACGCCGAACATTTTAATGATTTTGCAAGTGTCCTTTGACTAGGGGGATCCTTACAAGTTTAAACAAAAGAAATGCAAACTGTGTTCCGAATATTACTTTTTACACAGTTGTATAGATACTTTTGCCATTAATGAAAACTTTTTGATAATAATATACTTTTTGTATTTGTTTTAAAAGTCGTTGGATATTTTAAGCAAAGATTCAAATTTTGTCGAAGAAAAATAACAGTGCACACTTCTTAACAGTACTGTCTAAGAACGTTGTTGTCCAGTTCATATTTCATGAAAGATTAGTTGCCAGAGCCTCAGGATGGTTGGACTCCTACTTCCACCCCTATTTTGAAGGAAAGTACCCTGGGGGGAGGCAGGGCTCTCACCTGTCACTAAACCACAAGAGAGGAATTTCGACTAACCTGATAATAACAGTGCCCTCATGCTGCAAAAACAGTACACATTTACAAATATCCATGCCTTCTCTGGGATTCGAACCCGAGCCCTTCGATACGACAATTAAAGTCACTAACCACTTTGCCGTCTGTGCGGCTGTTCGCTTTCATATGTTCGTTCACTGTTTTTGCATAAAGTACAATATTCAAGAAATACAAATAGATTTCAATTCATTCGTTCCGTCTATCTACAGGACATGATTGTCAGTTCACCTGCACCGCATAGGCATTTCAAGCGAACCTATTCGCCCACTTTGTGATTCTGGAGAAGAAATGGACGGGACTACCTGCTTCGATGTGGGGCTCTTCGTGGTCTACAAAGGAATCGAGATATTGGGAGGCAAGAGCTGTCTTTAGGCAGTGACTTCGGTCTTTTTGTTATTAGTTCTATTGTTTGTAACCTCTGTAAGATTTTAGTTTATAGAATTCCACTCGCATATTCTTTTGTCGGTTGTTCCAAACTGGCTACTCGCATACAACTCCAGAAGTTAGCCGTTTTCCGTTAGCCGGGCGCAAAATAGTCAAGGGAGTAAAAGTCGAAAACGTTCAACTATAAACAAATATTTATTAATAGTAAGCAAAACAAGTTTAACCAAAAGCAAATATTGATGAACTGTAAACAAAGCAGTTTTACCCAAAAAGTACGCTTATAATTATTGGTTTTTCCAGAATACGGTGATGTCCTTGAGAATTTACTCAAATGAATCGTTTGAAAGCATTCGTCAGATTCGCGGCAAATGCCACCAAATATCCACTGCTGTGGAAGAATTCCACCGACATTGTTCTTTCGTTTTGTATATAAGCTCTCGTCTATCTCAACTATTTTTTTCTGTACCACAGTTTTTTTTACTCACGTTCCGTTAATACTTCTATGCAAACTTCTCTTAAGCAGTAAATAAATCTCAAAGATGTTAGAAAACTTAATCTGGACGATTCGAACTCCGTACCATTGCGAACGCTCTTCTTCGTGCGAGCATGTTGAAAGATTGCACCACCAACGTACTCCGTCACAAACAGACAGTTTTATTCCATGATTCTGATCACATGTTACATTCTTTGCCAATATACTTTTCTCTTGAATACCTGTTTCAATATACCTTCGGTACGGCAATTAGAGTCCCTAACCACTTTGCCGTCTGTGCGGCTGTTCGCTTTCATATGTTCGTTCACTGTTTTTGCATGAAGTACAATATTCAAGAAATACAAATAGACTTCAATTCATTCGTTCTGTCTATCTACAGGACATGATTGTCTAGAGGACATGATTGTCCGCTCACCTGCACCGCAAAGGCATTTCAAGTGATCCTATTCGCCCAATTTGTCATTCTGGAGAGGAAATGAACGGGACTACCTGCTTCGATGTGGGGCTCTTCGTGGTCTACAGAGGAATCGAGGAACTTGGACGCAAGAGCTCTCTTTAGGCAGTGACTTCGGTCTTTTTTATTCTTAGTTCTATTGTTTGTAACCTCTGTAAGATTTTAGTTTATTTATAGCTTTTTGCCTAGCCACTGGAAATAAAAAAAATATTCACCTACACCTATACCTGCAAAGTGGTCCATTTTGATCCGCTTCCACAAGGACTTGCGCTGCTTGATATTACACAGTCACAGACCATATACAATAACCTAAGAGAAAACGCCCAGAGCCAACGCAAATATAATTTCATAAAATGAGGAAAAGACTAAGGTCTTTAAATCTTCTGCAGATGGAAAAGTACTGATTGGATTAAACAGTTAGTTCGCTTTGCACCGCAATTGACAGTCGGGTTCTGAAATGGCGTAGCTAATACCAAAACCTAAACTTGCTCTCACAGAGGATTCAACAAGCCGATAAAGCTTGGACCAGAATGATGTCTTTCAGAAAGAATTCTTTTTCTTTTTGTTCCAATGGCGGGCCCTCAGCCGATTTTGGTTTGGCCACTACTAAGGCCAGAAAACCATTAGAAACTGCGTGCCATTGCTGTCGATATAATGAGAGAGAATTAGCTTATTTTTCTTTCGAGACTTTTTATGTGGGTTCCATATATCAGGACTGAGTGTTCTGTGCATACTTTTGGCGAACATTATCGTAACAGTATCAGTACCTGATCTCAAACAGGAAACTGAATGCAGCTATGTTCTGGTATGTGGTAGAACCTAAGAAGGCACCTAAGAAGGATTTGAAATCTCCTTTTATTAAACCACTATTTACAGCCACTTCCCAACTCGGAAGGGATAACAGAAAACAATGACCGCACTTGGGTCTAAACTGAACAATCAAATAATTTAAAATAAAGTTGAGTAGAAAATTAAGTAGTCGTTGCTCTCAGAGCTTTAAACGCGAGGTTGGCCTCTGTTCTAAACTATCAATGGTGCGTAGCAAGATTTGGCTAATACTAACGCACTTAGATTACTCCAATAAGTATTAGAGTAACAGCGCTAAGGCTTAGAACTTAAATACTAGCTAGTCAGGTGGACGTCGAACAACGTCTTTGTTGTTCTAACTTAACTGACACCGGGTACTTCCGCTAGTTAATAATAAAAAAATCTAAGATAAGATAACAAAAGATAATTACTAACCATTTCTCCCCAAGACTATAAACTTTATTAGGATCGAAACGCCGTCAAATGTCAAGCTGTGGTAATAAATAAAGCACTTGATATTTATTTACATTCAAACATGTGAATTTGTATTGATGCGACGAAGAAAAATTCGATAAAAAAAGAGAAAGAGATTAGGTTATTATTTATTCTCAAGTTTTGTCCCACTTAAAAATTTTCTCCGAAAACTTTGAAAGCTTTCATAAGTCGTTGACTTTTAGTTTAAATTAGAGTAAGAAATTTAATGATAATTTTAAAATGTTAGAATTATTTGAAAGAAATGCCAATCTAGGAATTTAATATTTAGCCATCAATGTATTTGAAACCTAGAGTTTGAAGACCCTGGGCTTTAAAGTATCGTATTCGTGATATTGATTGTGACGGTATTATATTAGAAAAGTATTTACTTGTTAGTTGATTTACAAGTAAGGTGAGTACCAATGTAAATTTCACGGATTATTAATATGTCTGTTTTGTTGTTTGTTGCAATTGTTCTGTTTTGTTGTTTGTTACAATTGTTTCTTTTTTTTCTCCATCAGTTGCAAGCCAGGCGATGATACTTGCACTTCTGATGATGTCTTGGGGATTGGCGTCTGCAGGAACAAGTTGGGCAGACAACCATCATGTACGTAACGTTTCCATTTTTAGTAATTTTCCTGTTTAGAAATGGCTTCTTCGTAACATTATTTAAATTATTCCAAGAATGAAAAAAATCAAATTTTGATTTAAAATCATACAATTCAAAATTATTTTAAAAATTAAATAATAACATACGGTACTTTAAAAGTTTCTTATTGGTATTCTAATTATCTAAATGTTTATAAAACTGGTTATGGCTGAAAACTAGCAAAATATTATTCACAAGTACACATTTTAATCGCTCAGTTTATAACACTGCAGGCCCACCAGCGGCCTAGTGTATCGCTGAATACTGCTCATGAGTTCAAATCTTGGCGCAGGGATTGACCGCATGGGAGGTTTTTCGTTTTTCTCTATGTGCAACGTAAATGCGAGCTAGTTTCCTTTAAGAGGTTCCTCACGACCTTTTAAGATAACTGATTCGTATTCTCCCTCACAGGCAGGTATATGTCGAGTTACCTTGCCTTAATCAATGAACCGAATTTAATCCTTTCAGTTCCAATGTATTTGCTTATTTAGACTGACTTGATTTTTTTTATGTACTCTTGGTAATTATCATAAAGAATTTAAATACACTGGTGTGCAAAAATTAAGGACGAGACGGTTTTTTCAATATAACTTTCTACAAAAGATTTCCAAGTCAACACATTTAATACCGTAAGATCCCCAATACGTAAGGACATGAGTAATGTAAGCAACACATACTAAAAGAGAAATCAGAGGGATAAAAAAAAGCTTTATTGAAAAAGTAACATGGAGCGCAATGCGACTGAAGGTCGAAACATCCCTGTGATGGGTGTCCAGCAAGAAACATGCGGTCTTTAATAGGGGATAGGATCTCCCCTGACTGCTAGGCAGGTTTCACATCATTTGTGCATGCTGGATATGTGGTTGTTAATGAGCTGTTGAGCTGCTGCTCGTTCCTCTTGTAGCACCAATCGCAGTTTCGGAATCGTTACTGGGGATAAGTCACGTGCTGCCACGGGTCTCCCTAGTAAGTTCCGTACATGCTTGAAGGGATTTGGATCCAGAGACCTTGCCGACCAATCCATGTGTTCAATATCTTCACTCTCCAACAGCTCTTCGACAGTAACTATGCGATGAGGTGGTGCGTTGTCGTCCATGAAGAGGAACTGAGGAACCATAGCCCTTGTGAAAAGACGCATGTAAGGAAGAAGAACCTCGTTACAATAGCAGTCCCAGGTGACGAACCTCCTTGGGAGAAATGAAGGTCGGTCCGGCTACCAAGCATTATGTCTGCTCGAACGAGAACTCCGCGACCTCCAAAACAGTCCCTTTTGATGATGTTGAAGGGGTTATTGCGTGTTCCCCGCTCTGTCCAGATGTGTATGTGTCTAGAATCGCAACTCAGACTAAATCTGCTCTCATCTGTAAAGAGTACTCGTCCCCATTCATTGTCTCTCCAATTCCGGTGTTCCCGGCACCACAGAGAACGCCTTCTCCGATGGGCAGGCGTTAGAGGTACACACCGTACAGGGCGTCGTGCAAACAGACCACCACCGTGCAGTCTTCTGGTCACGGTAAAATGCGATATCGGTCGTCCAGTCGCCTGTGTCGTGTGTCTAGCGATTTCTCCCGCTGTCTGCCGCCTGTTTCTTCTGGCCTGTAAGGCAATATACCGATCATCTGCGGGTATCGTTCCTCGTGGACGACCACTACTAAACCCCCGTATAGCTGTTCCTGTAGTTTGAAATTGTCTCCAAAGTCGTGAAACGATGCTGTGAGGAATTCCGAACTCTGCAGCCACACTCGTCACACTGCGGCCTTCCTCCAACTTCCCAATGATTCGACCTCGGGTAAAAGCATCCAGATGTCGTCTAACAGATTGATTATTCGCCATTTCTCGCTGAGGCAGCACCTCGGTGTGATTTTAACTACTATACGGCGTGCAATCTCTTTGCCAGAAATACTGATCTTACACCGACAACATGATTTATACTACTCAGACACTCCCCCATTACGTCTACCTGCATATCTTCGCATGTGCTACCGTACATCACCTTTCTTAATTTCCTGATTGGTCTTTCTGTCCGCTCTGCCTCTTCGTTCATCTGATATGCTAATTTTTCGACTTCGTCCTTAAATTTTGCACACCAGTGTATATCATTTCAAACATTTTATTTTAAAATGGGTAGATTCCAATGGCCTGGGAGAAATATGTCCCACTGGATGATAATGGTGGACCCGCTGGATAGAATGGTAAAATCGTGGTGGTGGGTAAAAAAGTAGGCCTCAGTTAGGAACTTAATTTAAATTTATAGTTTTGTGAACTGATCCAAGTTCCTGAAAATTTCTTGGGTTTTAACTCTCATATAAAAAAATAAAAACACACATAAATTGCTTTTATCTAGTTTTATCCACTTCCGTTGCAAGGAATTTATTATTGCCTAAGTCAAGTTTAAAAATTTATTTCTTTGACAAGCGATGCTAATTGTTAATAGAAGATAATTGTGCTTATTTTCTTCTGATAAATTTCATTACTATGCTAGAGCTATTTAGTTTTGCTCTCTGTATAAAGCAAATCTCGGAGCAAATACGCTGGTTATCATAAATTAAGGAAAAATCACAAAAATCACGATTACTGAAAACTTTACATGTAGAATTTTATGAAACTTACCCACAATATACAACACATAGTAAGGTATCAAATAACATAAGAAGAAATTACCAGACAATTATGGTAGTATAGAAATTAGCACATGCATAAAGTGAACAAATCGAAGGTGTCAGTTTGCTATAGGAAAAGTACCTTCAATATGGAATATGATCACGTCTAGAAGCAATACAGCACATACAACGATGTGTGATGCTTTCAATTATGCGGTCTATCGGTTCTATAGGAAGCCAGAGCCATGGCTCTTGCAAAGCACTTGCAAGCGCGGCAAGGGTCCGAGGGGGCGGATTGAGAGTAGTTAGACGCCTCCCTAAAGCATCCCAAACGTGCTCGATAGGATTCAAGTCCGGGGATCGAGCTGGCCATTCCATGCGCATAATTGTTTCCTGTTGAAGATAATCATCTACGACGGGAGCCCTGTGTGGTCTTGCGTTATCGTCCTGTAGCAGAGTAGTAGAAGAGCATCACCTACTGCTAGTTAGACGCCTCCCTAAAGCATCCCAAACGTGCTCGATAGGATTCAAGTCCGGGGATCGAGCTGGCCATTCCATGCGCATAATTGTTTCCTGTTGAAGATAATCATCTACGACGGGAGCCCTGTGTGGTCTTGCGTTATCGTCCTGTAGCAGAGTAGTAGAAGAGCATCACCTACTGCCCCGACATATGGGCTCACATAAGCATCAAGGATGTCATCTCTATAAGCCTGAGCATTCACGGTTCCCCTTGGAAAGACATGGAGGTCTGTTCGTCCACCCAAAGAGACGCCACCCCAAACACAGACACTGCCTCTTCCGTATGCATCTCTTTCACGGATGTTTGACGGATGATAACGGGTTCCAGGTTCTCACCATACCAAATAACGCCTACTATAGCTTTCTAGACTACACCTGGAGTCATTCGTAAAGAGAGCAGCCCTCCATTGATCAGGCTCCAGTGGACATTTTGTCGTGCCCACTGCAAACGGTCTCTCCTATGGCGTTGACGTGAGCGGCACGCAAATGGCTGGTCGCCTCGCATACGCAAATGGCTGGTCGCTCTTCGTGAAACCTTCTACATACAGTTGACGTTGACACCAACCTTTCGGTGGCTTCAGCAAGGGAGGATCTAAGAAGAGCCAAAGTAGCGGTTTTATTCCTGCGTGCACATAATGTCAAATATCTGTCATCGGCGCTCGTCGTAGCAGCTGGCCGTCCATGGCTGAACCTCCTACATGCCGAATCTGTGGTTTGAAATTGCTTCCAAAGTCTAGGAAACCACAGAAGGACTCACATTTAGCCATTTGGCCACTTCAGTTTGACTTTGCCTTGCCTCTAATCTCCCAATGGCTCTCCATCGCAGTTCTGCAGGCAAATGACGCCTGGAGGTCATTGTTACGAATTGTCTATCTCAGATTTCTGATGTCACTGTCACAGTAAAATATGTGGACTTGCTCTCAAACATGGACTCTTATGCTTCTCTCAGTTGACGTACTCAAAATGCAGCGCCACTAATTTCCATATTGCAGCTTTACTCAACTACACTTACTTGGCAACATATTCAAATTTTACACAGTTTGGCTTATTGTTGAGGGAGTTATCGCTATTTTTGTGATTTTTCCTTAATTTATGATGAGCAGTGTACAACAGGTTTCATCTTTCAGATGTTTGTAAAAATAGCTTTCTGTATATACCATTTTATTAAAATGCTTTCGGACACAGAATCAACCAAAATTCCTTTAAATTCTGTTATTCAGAGCATAAGTCATGAAACTAAAATTTTGTTTTTCATATTCTCAGTTGGCTTATAAAAATCAGTAAATAAAAGGAATCGATTGCTGTTCTTTTCCCATTTTCGATGGCCCACCAGCGGCCGAGCGGTAAAGATGCTGAACACTGGTAGTTCGGTCCGAGGTTCGAATCCCGCGAACGGGCTGGCTGCATGGGCGTTTTCGTGGTTTTCCCCATGTGTAACGTGTATACGAGCCAGTTTCCCTTAGAAAGTCCTCCACGAAGGCATCCATCCCCTTAGGCAGATAGCCCTCGTGTGCTTTGCCATAATTCAATAACCTAACCTAACCCATTTTCGATGTCAAGAGGTTGGAGATAAAAGAAAACGGGAGGATCCAAAGTCCATCAAAAGTGGATCAGAGCTTAAGCACAGAATTTTTTTCAGTCCAAAGGGGTTTTGTCCCTGAAGGACTATTGTTTTCGTTTTGCGATTTTGCGTCGTAAACATTAAAAGTCTGAATCACTTTTCAAACTGTTGCCACCAAATATTGCAGCCCTGTACTATATTTAAAGAAATAAAATAATGAAAAATCTGCCTAAATGTATATATATTCCTCCAGATGGGATAAAAGAACGGTACCTAGAGCCGTCCAATTTTGAATAACGTACGTTTCCACCCGAATATGCGCATCTGGAAGCCCGAATTTGGAATTTGTTTTATTATCTATTTCATATTTTATTAAATCTTAACGAATTTTTTGATGAACAAACTCAAACGATTTAAAAGCGAGCAATGGCAACACTTTACAAAGGAAAAAATACCTTTTTATCTCCAGCGCACGGAACTGTGTCTCGGAAGTTCTAAAAATATGCTCATTTTAAATTATTTTGCGATATTGCTGTTGAACTTAATTTTATGTTTTAAGTGCGAAGAACATGCTATTTAATAAATAAAGGTAATACACAAAATGTTAAAAAACGCCCCCTTTGGACGTAATTTAAAAATCTGAAACCTTTCATTTTTTTTTTTTTTGCTGTTTTAAAAATAAACAAACATCCATATTGTTTTAATTTATTTAAAATGAAAAATTCATACAGAGGCTGTTCGCACATTTTTGGACCATTTTACTTTGCTATAAAAATATCTTCTGCTTGAATTTTTTTTAACTGTGTAAGGATTTATTTTATTCTAACTATTTATTTTTAGTTTTTCTTTCCCTTCTGATTTCAGTTTCCTGCCTTAATTTAAATTTTGTAATGCCGTAATATTCTAATCTAAGCGTGTTTCAGGAGCAATATTATTTAAGGTATCTGCCTACGTTCGGACCACTTTTTTTAAAAAACATAGAATTCTGATTAAATATATATTTATTTAGTCAAAATATGATATCAGATCATGAAAATAGGTAAATTTTTAGGAATATTTTCATAAATTTTTGAAATATATGCAATTTTATGCAAATTTTTAGGAG
>KK118959.1:162648-182371 GCA_000611955.2 Stegodyphus mimosarum
AAATTTTGAACTTCTACTAATTGCAAGCCAGTTTTGAAACACACAGCAGAGAATAGAAAAGACAGAAGCTAATTTTGCAATATCAAATATTCTATTCCCTTTTAAGTCTTGATCATTCTTTGCAGTAATAACATCTGTATGTTCAAAAGTTTTTAATTTCGATGAGCTTGTAGATGTTATATCTTTATCAAAAACAGTTCGAGTTCCAGCTGTATAACAATTACCGTAGAAAAAATCGCTTTTTACTTCTCTTAGATCTCGCTTTTGGCATCTTAGAATACTTAAAATAATGCAACAAATGTTCAAAAGAAAATAAATAAAATAAGCAAAGAGATAAATATAAAAATTAAACAAAAATAAAGCGTCAATATGCGTGTAGCAAAAGAAGAACAAGCGTGGAACAAATGTAAACAATAATTACAGTGTAGCCAGTCCCAATTCGATAAATTAAGGCAAATAATTATTGCCAGAAACAAAAAAAAGTACCCAGAATTAAAAGGAAATGTCTTAGCACAATTTACATACAAACAGGTTAAAAAAAAGCACGGATAACACCATTGTTTACCTTTAAGTTTAGCCTTTTAAATGGCACTTCCGGTCTTTCTGCTTTCACTTCCGGTGCAGTTAATTGGCTATATCTTCTCTTCTAATTATCATAAACGTAAAAATGAACCATTTTTGGAATCCTACAAAACTGACCTTTCAAATTGGGAAATAAAAAAAAATCGAATTTTTTCGCCGAAATCGGTTTTTTAACGTAGGCAGATACCTTAAGTTGCATTTCAAGAGTTCGAATAGATTGATAGCGGACTTAGTTCCGATGTTTATGCTGTGTGTTTGAATTTAGCTGTCTAGTCGGTGTTAAACATCCTCAGTTTATAACTGATATTTCTCGGCTCGGTTTTGCTGCGTGCAGCCGATTTAGCGTTTAGTGGTGATGATTTGTGAGCACCAAGTGCCTGCTTCTGTTCATTTTGTAGAGACATTAGGTTAATTAGTAGCAGGAGACATGAAAAATATGCAATTCCTTCGCCGGGAATCGAACCACGGACCTCTGAAATACCGGCTCAGTGTGCTGACCATTACACCACGAAGGCACGCTAAGAATGTGGGAGATATACCTTATATACACCCCTTTTTAAAGGGCGACTAGGGTTTTAGGGGACCTAGTCGCCAAATCCTGGGTGTGGAGAGTCATCATCCACAACCCTTTTAGTTCGAGCGACTAGGGTTTTAGGGGACCTAGTCGCCAAATCCTGGGTGTGGAGAGTCATCATCCACAACCCTTTTTTAGTTCGGGCGCCACTGTAGAGACATTAGGTTTATTTCGAAGCAGGAGTCATGAAAAATATGCAACGCCTTAGCCGGGAATCGAACCACGGACCTCTGAAATACCGGCTCAGTGTGCTGACCATTACACCACGAAGGCACGCTGAGAATGTGGGAGATATACCTTATAATTTTAGTTAAAATAAAAAATTATTTAAACCATTCTTCTGCAGTATTTATTCTTTAAGACGATTCAACGTTGTATGCCACCAAAACGAACAAGGAGACTATATAAATGCAACTACATTTTTGAAAGTATCAATTATCGTCTGCTACTTGGCAGTTTTGTTTTCACACAAAATGTCGCTTTTAAAAAACAGTGGAGGGAAGGCTACGTTTATGTTCTTTCAAAAGAAAATTATTCATATCTAGTTATTAAACGTTGCGAAAGGTATGATTTTTCAGTATATAAAGTTACAATAGATAACCTTGTCAATAACAAAGGGAAAAAAAAGTCAAAATTTTGCTTCGAGTCGAAAAATTATTCCAAATACGTATCCGAGGAAAAAAAAAGATATGTTTCGAATGTTGCAAAAGTAAGATCACTAATGTTAAAAGAAAATCCCCCAAGTCAAGGGAAACTTGCAAAATCATTAAAATGCTCAGCGTCAACTACAAAGAAAATTATTAATGCTAATTTAAATCTTAAAAAGGAAAAAAAACATAATATTCATCATCTTTCTCTACGACATATTGCAGAATGCGCTGCAGAATTCTTTACAAGAAACATTTATCCGGACAAAAATGGAAAAATGTTGTTATAATAGACAAGTCTTGAGTGTACTTAAGTGTTTGCAATAAAAAATAATCCATTTATGATCACCGAAAAGGAGAAAAAATTTAAAACATGGTTCAAGGAATCTAAAGAAAGTTTTTCTTAGCGATTTACGATTGCTGCTGGAGTTTCATATAACAGCAAATTAAGAATACAGTGAGTGGAGAAAATGTTAAGATCAATCCCATGTATTATAAGGTATTTCTCCCGCCTTCTTCGCATGCCTTCGTGATGTAGTGGTCACCACGCTGGACGCGTAACCGAGAGGTCCGTGGTTCGATTCCCGGCGAAGGCGTTGCTAAATTTTTCATCTCTTCTGCTTCTAAAAAAATAATGACTCCACAACTGGCCCCCGAACTAAAACGTGGTGGACAATGATTCTCCACCACCGAGATCTGGCAATTGGGCCACCAAAACCCCAGTCGCCCTTTAAAAGGAGGAGTGTATAAGGTATTTCTCCCGCCTTCTTCGCATGCCTTCGTGGTGTAGTGATCAGCACAATCGACACGTAAGCGACAGGTCCGGAGTTCGATTCCCGGCGAAGGCTTTGGTCATTTTTGACGTTTCCTGTTTCCAAACTACCTAATGACTCTAGAATATTATCAGAAACATATTTTATACGCAGTTTTCAAATATGAAATACCTTCTCTTTACGGACAGTGTGATCAACCAGTAGAATTGCATCTGGCAAAGCAGCGACACGTCGAAATCTACTTTTAATTCCCTGGAGAAAAATTTAATAACAATCGGGTATCAATGTCATACACTTTACTCATATCCCTAGTAAATCTCTTCATCTATCAACAATGTATTTTTGAGCTTTCGGACTATTAAAAAGATGACTTCCCAAACGTCAACCGATAACCTCCTTTAGACTTCAGAAAGCTGTTCGAAAGAACAATGGGAAAAAATACTTCTTCCGATACTACAAAAGGCTTTTCTTGGACAACGTGTGTAAGGTGTAAAGATAGTGAAGAATAAGGTTTTTCAAACAGAACATATAAAACATAAAAATTATATGTAAAATATTTCTGTAATTACAGTGAAATTCGTCTGAAAAACGTGCGAACTACCTCTGTATTGCTTTTACTAAAATCAAAGACAGAATTCACATTTTTCTCATTTTATGCCTTCACGATTTCTTTCACTTCATAACTGATAATAAGAATCCTCTACAATATGCTTAAACCACTTCCTTACTATTTCAGTCCTCAGTCAATAGAAAACATACTTACAGCGTACAGATTTTACGTACACTGCGCAAAAAAAAGGGCGCACAGTTCTACATCTTCCGTTCTACTGGCCCGATTGACGAAATATAACTTGCGTTTTTTTCATGTCTCGAAAGCGCGATTTAGGATATGTATTAGAATTACATATAGCATTGTTCTCATATAGGTATTTTAACACAAAATCGGACTTTTTCTGAAATGGCATGCTAATTTTTTTCCATATTTCGATTCTACGACTCAAATTATGCCAAACTGCCAAGCTTTGTAACAATTGCTTTGTAGCTTAAAAAATTGGCTCTCAAAATTTTTGCTAATCAATGTTTATTGAATTTGGTATATATTTATTAATATCTCTTTTAAAAAAAATAAAGTTATTTGAATCTTTGACATTTCGAAATTTAGGGTCATTCCAAAAAAAATTCGCCATTTTTTTATGATTTTTTTATTATAATTTGTATTTTTAAATAATTTATAAGGTATTTCTTCCGCCGTCTTCGCATATCTTCGGGGTGAAATGTCAGCACGGTCACGCGTAGACGAGAGGTCCGTGTTTCGATTCCCGGCGAAGGCGTTGCTCATTTCTCATGTCTCCTGCTTCATAAAATAACCTAATGTCTCTACACTGGCGCTCGAACTAAACAAGGTGGTGGATGATGATTCTCTACCACAAGGATTTGGCGATTGTGTCCCCAAAACTCCAGTTTTTATTTAAAAGGGGGAGTATATAAGGTATTTCTCTCGCCTTCTTCGTATGCTTTCTTGGTGTAGTGGTCAGCACACTCAGCGCGTAACTGAGAGGTCCGTGGTTCGATTCACAGCGAAGGCTTTGCTCATTTTTCACGTCTCCTGCTTCAAAATAACCTAATGTCTACAAATTTTTATAAATTTTTCGAAAATATTTTGAATTATGACCTATAAAATGTTTGCCATCATCTTAAAGTAGACTTATTTCTAAGCATATGTACAAAAAAATTAATTTTTTTATTCAAAATTTCGTAAGATATACGTGAATTTACATTTTGGCGTATTTTGAAATTCAACTTATTTATTATCAGCGATAATAACGAAAATGTGGTTTACGCACTCTGTTAAAATGATTTGAAAGTATGAATGGTGACTTTTTTCCGATTGTGAACAGTGAAAAAAGGAAAGGAAAATAGGTTGCTATAAATCAAAAAGTTCGCCGAGTGAATTATTCTTCGCGCAAACTGAAAAAATACGCCAAGATAAATTTTTGAATTTCTTCGTAAGCTTCGCACCAAATGTTACAAACTTTAATATTTAGGCATAGTTTGAGTCGTAGAATCGAAATATGGAAAAACATTGGTATGTTATTTCAGAAAGAGTCCGATTTTGTGTCAAAATACCTAGGTTAGGACAATGCTATATATAAATCTAACATATGTCATAAGTCGAGCTTTCGAGACATTAAAGACGCAATTGGATTTCGTCAATCGGCGCAGTTGAATGGAAGATATACACCTTTTTTCTTGGAGTGGGGCGCAGCGCACCTTGTATTTAAACATGGGTTATTATTTAATCAAAATGTATCTTCAGGACAAGAATATATCTTTACCATCACTCAAAATATAAAATTTATTTATGTGCATTATATCGCATTAAAGCAATTTGCATTTGAAGACCTCGTATGGTTCATATTTGTCTTAATTTTTCTAAAGGGGTATTAGAATCTTCAAATCTTTTCCAATGACCGTCATCCCTTTGGGGTTCAAGTGCGATAGAAATCACAAAAAATATATTTGCATTCAGTTTTGCGTTTATGAGAATGATATCATTATTTTTTCAAATCAGTAAGTTTTTTTTTCCCTTTTGTTCCAGGATTACGAAAACCACGTGGACGAACCAGAGCCAAGTTCTCACCTGCAAAGTTTGGACGTCGTGTGCAGTAAAGATCACATGACTGTCAACATGAAATTTGATGAACCTTTTTATGGAGTCGTCTTTTCACACCCCAGCGGAAATCATGAACGATGTATCCACGTAGGTCCTCGAACAGGGATATTGGAAACTTCATTCCGTATCAGGTTCGTAAGAAATTTGAAGTAGTTTTTATTGCCCTTTCATGCATAATTTCATGCAATTATAATTCATGTTCTTCCTTGGATCCGAAATTTTGTTTTTTCTTTATACTGAAAACTTTCTAGGTATTGTAAAAAAAATTAGGTTTCTTCCTCCAAACATAAGACTTTAATTTAATGGCTTTTATAGTACCACATATGAGTCGTTCTGAGAAGTATATAATTAAAACAAGATCTTTATTAGACATTATCTCGAACATTAATATTTGCTTTCTCTCTGTACAGTGTGTTCCGTAAATGTTGTGCAGACTTCTAGGGAAGGTAGGGCACATCATAAGGATTAAGAATTGCACAGAAACCCATGCCCGGAAATATCGGGGATAAGAGGTAGAAGATGAGGAAAGAAAACAAGAGTGATTAATTTGAAACATTTATTGGCCATGAATACAAATGGTGTCTGACAGCTTGAATGTTATAATAGATGATCGAAGTTTGCACCACCAGACGCCAAACATGCCTGACACCTACGGACCACTGATTGCCGGACATGTTCAAACACACCGGGAGTTCCTCTGATTGTAGCAGCTGCGCAAGAGAGTCTTGTCACGAGAACCATTTCAGATACAACAGGATCATGATACACGACACTTTTGATGGCATCCCACAAAAGGAAATCAAGGCTCCACATACCTGGTGAGGGCCCTGGAAACTGGTCCACCACGCCCAATCCATCGATGCGGGAACGATCTGTTCAAATGGCTACGAACATCCAGTCCAAAATGATCAGGGGCTCCATCACGTTGGAATCATATGTTGCGCCTCACATTTGGTGGAACATTGTCAAGCAATTCGGCAAGAACGTGCTCCAGAGACATCAAATAATTCGCGACATTCAAATGATCCCTCGGTGTCAGGCTTGTTTGGCGTCTGATGGGGCAAACTTCGAGCATCTGCTGTAACATTCAAGCTGTCGTACACCATTTGTATTCATGTCTAATAAATGTTTCAAATGAATCCCTCTTGCATCTTTTCTTATCTTCTACCTCTGATACCACTTATCCCTGAGATTTCCTCATATGGGTTCCTATGCAATCCTTAATCCTTGTGATGTGCCCTACCACCCCTAGAAGTTTGTCATAACATTTACGGTATACCCTGTGTAATGATTAACGGAGACATTTACCACACGCCTGGGGCCCTGCTCAAATGTTGGTCAAGGTCTGGATTAAAAGCGATCACTAAATACCCCTTTCGAGCACTTTCGGGAAATCGCTGATCTGTGAGGTCAGGGTGTTTTCCAAATCTACTCACCTAAAATTTGTCGATTCAAAGTTCTGGTGTGGTTACTGGCACGGAAAAAAGTTTTCAATGGTTAGCCTCGGATACCCTCCCTTGTGTTATTGTCTGCCTAAACTGCAAAAATGTGTTCGATAGCTAAAGTGTTTAGTATTTGCCTACTTATGTCTGGTAAAATTCCCTATTCAGCCTCTAGTGCAAAGCAGGAGTACCTAATTGACATTTATCACGGAACTCGAAGAATATGTTTGCTATAACAGAACGTTCAATTGGAAAGTCTTTGGGAAGAATAGGGGGAGTAGCCCCAAGTGTATTCTAGCCAAGAATCGCAATAGATGATGCTAAAGAGTAAAGAAGCGTCATTGGACATAGCTGTAACAAACTTGCTGTCTGAATCATAGAGGCAGTTGTCTGTATCTCTGTCCCCAAAAAATAATTAGTCGACAGCTAAAATATTTGGGAAATAATACTTGCTGTTTGGTTACTTTTGGTGTGAAGATAATGAATTCGTGTTTAAATGCTCCTAATGAGTTTAGTTTTTGTACTCATGATTACCTTTTATGAAATTAGTACATTATGCTTATAATTAATTCATGCTTGCATTCGTCGTATGTAATGTCAAATATTCCTGAAGACCCACTTGCTACATTTATCTATCTTGTGAATTTCTTCTCGGAAAAGAATTGTGTAGTCAGGAGCGAGTATGAAGAAAGATTTATTGGGTCGTTCCGTCGTTCAAGAACCGATACGAAGCGGTAAAGTGGAATGCAGCTACGTTTTTGAACCACTGCTGGATGATAAGAAGTAACTAATCACAAACTGAGCGCAAAAAAGCAACCGAACACTTGAACTCCCAAAACGTTTAAGTCATGTAAAACATTAAGCGTACTTCGAAAAAAGTGCATTATATTTTAAAACAGATATTTTGTTTACTCGTTTTCAGTCGCTCAGAATATATAAGGATACAGTGCAATCCATTATGGAAACATTCGGAAAATCAGTATTTGTTATCTATTGTAATTCGATGATCATTAAAACCAGAAATTACTAAACTTTACTATTACGGAAAAAAGTGAGCAAACCTTTAGCTGTGACTATCCATATAAGTGAATAATGTTTTACGAAGGAAAAAATTCCCAAATCCTTGAAGAAATTTCATTAAGTTTTTTGCATTATAAAAATAATACGGGATTTCTTGAAGTACAAGGTCTGTCCCGAAAGTAATGCGTCCCTTTTTTTCCTGTCGCGACTGTCATTCGCACAGAGTTGCCAGTTTCACGAAAGGGTGGATGGAGTCTTGGGAACAGAGCGCGACCAGCACCAATCGACTCCAAGCTCTTGGAAAGTCATAGCTTGGAAAGCCTTGTTTCAAATTTGAGAAAACGCCGTGAGACTTTTGTGTTGCTTCAGTCCTGATTTGTTTCCTCCCCCCCCCGACTTCTTTTTGTTTCCGAAAATTAAAGAATCCCTCAAAGGACAGCATTTGGGGATCCTGCAGAACATCAAGGCGACTACGACGAGGTTACTAAACGGCATCCCTGTGACGGACTTCCAGAATGCGTATAAAACATGGAAATCGTGTGTGTTAAAGCAGGAGGGATTATTTCGAAGAATATTGAGTAATTGTACGAATCGGTTCAATAGATTTCTTAAAAAAATTAAATAAAAATTAAATGTCAGAGAATATATTACATTAAAAAAAAGGAAATCTGAAATGTTTCAGATTTTAAATTACGTCCAAAGGGGCATTTTTTAACATTTTGTGTGCTAACCTTTATTTATTAAATATCATGTTCTCCGCACTTAAACCACAAAATTCAGTTCAAGAACAATATCGCAAAATAATTTTAAACTGAGCATATCTTTAGAATTTCCTATACACAATCTCATGCGCTGAAAATAAAAGTGTTTTTTTTCTGTGCAACGCTGCCATGGCTCGCTTCGAAATCCTTGAGTATGTTAATCAAAAATTTGTTAAAGTTTTACAAAATATGAAATTGATAATAAAAAAATAACAAATTTCAAATATGGGCTTCCAGATGCCCATATTCGCGACAGGATTACGTCATTCAAAATTCGATGGCTGTAGGTACCGTCGCTTTATCACAATGCGAGAAACATCCATACATTTATGCACATTCTGCATTATTTAATTTCTTTAAATATAATGCAGGGCTGCAATATTTAGTGGCAACAGTTTGAAAAGTGAACCGACATTTAATGTTCCCTTTGGACTAAAAAAAAAAAAAAAAGGGGTGTATTACTTTCGGGACAGACTTTGTATACGAGGAGGTTAAAATGTCATGATCACATTCATGGTCTTATTTGCTGTAACGTACACAATTCAGAGTCAAATTACCTTTTTGAAGAGTTTTACCTTCGAGGAGAATTATATCACGAATAGAATTACTTAAATGCTATAACAATAAAATCTATCGCATTATTTCTAAGAACATTCGCAGACCTTGCATCTATAGCGAACATTTTGGTGAACCGTAATTAAATATGAAGAAAAAATTCAGCATCATTTTTTTCGGAAATTCCACGCAGTGAAATTCCCTAACGAAAATTCGACGCACAATACCCGCGAAAGCTTACATTTTTTAAGAAAACAGTTTTTATTTATATTTCTTTAGTTGCTTAGTAATTCAAACTAAAAGAAAGCTATTATCCACATTCTTAAACAATCTGAACTCTAAAATACATACATTTGTTTTAAATTAATCAAAGATTAACTTCCGATTCATGTGGATTTTAATGGTAAAATTCGATCGTTTCTAGAAATTGGATCCGTCTTTATGAAGGTTTTGTTTATGTGATTACGGTTGAACCTCGACAGCTGTCTGCCTAAGGGAAGAAATGCCCTAGTGGAAAACGTTCTATAGGAAACTTTACTCGTAAACACGCTACACGTGGGGGAAAACCACGAAAACGCTCGTGCAGCCAGCCCGTTTGCGAGATTCGAACCTCGGACCGAACTACCAGTGTTCAGCGAATTTGCCGCTGGTGGGCTGTTTATAAAGGAACAAAAGTATTGATTTTGAGAGAAACGAGCATGCAGTCCATTCTTCAAATAGCTGTCTGAGTAAGCTCCCTACTAAGCTAGTTTGGAGTTCCGAGCACAGTATTATTTTGGGGCCCCCTCGAATCAGAAGGCTTAGGTCTAGGTCTAGGTCTTAAAGATCTCAGCGAGTTGATTCTGGTGATCTCCCTGCACATAAATTTGTTTTAATATTGTGAGAAACAAGCAAAAGCCATAAAGATTACAATGATTAATAGTCTGGATCACCTTTAATGCAAAAAGTTCCCAGCTTCAAATGCCTGTGTGAGATTATTTTAAAAAATTCTACACAGTATTTTTTAGAAGAGGATGCATTATCAGAAATGATAGTGTTCTTTCAGGTTACGCTGCTGAGATACCGTTTCTTTTATGTTTGTCTGAAAGAAACGGGAAGTTTCGAAAAGACCATCTGCTATAGGTCGAATAAGGTAAGGCTTTATTCTAAGCCCCAGGCAATCAAATGAATTACACTGGGAGTTTTCCAGGCCTGCGCTTAAGTACTTCATGATGCTAATCTGAAGATCTTCTCTTGTAATCTGAAAAAAGGGCAGAGAAAGCAGCTGAAGCGTGAACACATGAAGAAGCCACTCTAGCTAACGAATTTCTTTAATATCTCTTTAAGAAGACAAACGTCAGCGCTATCGCAGGCTGTATCTTCACCTAGTTAGACTTTTCTAAACGAAACCTGAAATATGTACTTGGAGCGATGCAGTCATGTGAGACAAAAAGCGTTAAGCGTTTTTCAGGCTTTATAACATTTAGTGTTTGCGTTTACGGTTCTATTTTGTAATTTAGCTTTGCTGATTGGAAAGCTAACCAGAAAACTTAGATACAAATTAATACAATTAGTACTTAGATACACTGACCAATTTAACAGTACGGCTGTCTTTTTGTAACGTGACGTGGAAGGAAAAAATGTAATTTTTACTTAATATAAAAAAAATATGTTCATAGTGATGTAAGGTTTATCCTAATTTTCTAACAGTTATATTAAGTTTATGCACCTTTCCTATGTCTTCTAGCTTCAGTTTACAATTTTCTACCAGAATGTATTTCCAAAAACGCGTTTAATACAAATGAGTAAGAGTAGTATTTAAGTCGATGCTTCACCGACTTCGTTAGAGAGCCAGAGCAAAGAATGTGTACTGTTAAGTAGGAAAACTTCGCAGAAGCAGAGGTGGCTCCCTTCCAACGAAAAGGGAAACAACTGCGCATGCGTGAAATATCTGTCGCCAAAAAGAGCCAAAGCTCGAAGCTGAATGTCGAAGTTGGGTTGGACAGGTTCGACCGTTACGTTTAGCAAGAGTTTAAACAAAGAATAGGTTATTTGGTTTCAAGTAGCGATATGGACAATGGAAGTTCAACAGCCAGTGAAAGTGAAACTTCGCCTAATATTTCATCATTTCCGAGTTTAAATTATCGCGACAAGTCAAAGAACGATTCATCTTAACCCGTGTTCCTCAATTTCCTATACACGTCGCGGAGGGGGAAAATGTCGGCTAGGTACCAAAGAACCGGCACATCACAGAGGGGAAATTCTCGCCAACAGATTTCGTCGCCAAATCCCTTGGCGAATGTTCCCTTTTCTTTGTAGCGGCGTTGCAGACAAAGTGGTTTACATTACGTCTATGGAGCCTTTCCTTCTTTACATAGAGGTTCTTTGGCCAGAGTTTCTGACTAGCGCGCGTTTGCCTTTAGGCTACCTCTCTCTCTAAGCTATTACTACGCTCGGCCATACTTCAGGCCCTTGATAGCTTCGCCTACTTGATTGAGATTTAGGGGCCAACTACTTAGAATCCAGATAGCTTCGGCTATATCTGTTATTTAAGCATTAGTTAAGCTTTAATTCTTATTAATTTAAGTTCCAGCCCACGTGGAGGCTTTGCTGTACGCTTCGAGATAGGAGCAAACTTTGTTAATTATTATTCTGAGAAATAACGAGTAATTAACCCTTCTTGAGTCTTACGTTTCTAGTCACACACTCAAGCGATTATTCGCTTATCAGTGTACAAGGTTCCTCACATTGAACTGTGCAATAAAAGGGTGGAACCCCACAGTACAAAGAATACCGGAACTATCTACCTAAGGGGATGTATGCCTTCGTAGGGGATTTCCAAGGGAAACTGGGTTGTTTACACGTTATTCATGGGGGGAATTCCGAAAAAGCTCATGCAGCCATTCCATTGGATAGGATTCGAAACCCGGATTGAACTACCAGCGTTCAGCAACTTTACCCCTCGGCCACTGATGAGCCAATGATGTGTTCATGTGTATTTAATCCTAACTTCAAAATAAATTTTACGCGCTTCAGTCGCCAAGTTACGTTAATAGAAAACAATCAGCGGAATAAAAAATAAGTCTCACGGAAAAGTAAATGCACATGGATAATTTGTATGCTTGCATGTATGTATTAAAAACACTCCTACTTTCCTACTCCTGCAGCGTGTAAATTTTATAAAGTTATTGTTTTAAAAATATTTTCGAAATTTGCAACAGTCTTAGAGTATTTCTAGAAAATTAAGCTTTTGAAATTGGATAATTGCAATATTTTAAGTTGCTTAATTTTACTTCCGAGCCAGAAAGCACATTATACTGAGACAGTATTATTTATAAGAAGGTATTTTAATGCTATAGAAATTGTTTTCTTATTGTACCCAAAGTACAGCTGTTCTGGAATATATTTAGTTTCTTTTCCATTTTGATATTTATATTTAAACCTTTATGTATACGCTTTTGGGTTTAGACCACACTTCATTTACACTCAAAACTAAGTTGTCGGAATGATAGATTTACTATCTGTCGGAGAGTACCTTTTTTTTTTCTTATTTGCTGTCCTTTGTTAAATCGTATAAGTAATCTTAATTAGCAGTTTACCATTAAAACTGAATCGTCTCTAAGTCCACTTCCCTTTATACGTAAGTCTGACGATGATGTTTGTTTGTAAACAACACAGACATTCGTATTTTGCAATTTAAATTTTTTTTTAAATTGAGAGAAAGGTTCAACAGTAAGTTATCTAAAGCTTTAATTTGGGGGGAAGGGCGGGGGCTATTTTCAGTTCTGAAAATTTGAATGCTAAAAAATATGAGAATAAAATAGCCCTATTCACTTTTGCCATTAAAGACAGAAATGTATAGTAACATGTAAGAAGTAATATTCGCAATAAACTTCTATTTCTTTTATTTTAACTGCATGCAAACACAAAATCACAATTTTTTTTAAAACTATATAGCAGTACTTTGTGGAGGAAGAGTCAGTAAAAAAAAATACTCATAAAGTGAATCAGACATAACGTCCTATTCTAATAATCCAGTTTTCAGAAATGGTGAACATTACCTCCAAAAAAAAAATTTGACGTGAATATCACACGACTTTCTTGCACGGCCTGTGAAATTACAGTGGCACAAACAATTGAGGATACACCTTACGTTTACTTGATAAATCCAACTTTCAATCGAAATAACACATTAACTAGAAGTGCAAACGTACTTTTATTCTTAGACATAACAAAAGGTTTAATTAACAGTAAAAATAAAGAAAAATCAAAGACAAAATTCTAAAATAAAAATTTTCAGAGGCAAGCCATTTCAAATAAACATAAGCAGATTTTTACCTCAAAAAATTGAGGATACACCAATGAAATTGTTGTTTAAGTACCACTAGATTTTTTTTCTGCATGCTACTATCATAATCTAAGTTTGGACAATTTTATCTTAAGCTTTTTCGACTGTTATTTTTGTCTTTTGAAGTTGGTTATGTGAATTTCAAGTCGTAATTTTAAATGGAAAGTGGCTCCTCGGAGATAGACCAGTATTAATGTAAGAAAATTTATATTAAGGTTATTTAAGAAAGGAAAATCTTATCGTGAAATAGCTGAAATTGTCGGTAGAAGCCACTCGTGTGTACAGAAAATCATTGGAAGATTTAAAAGCGATGGATTAATGGAAAATAAAAATGGAAGAGGAAGGACAAGTATTCTGAGTGATGTAGCCAAAAGGAAAATTTTGAAAAATATCAAGATTAATCCTAAATTAAGTGCAGTCAAACTAGCTGCAGAAACTTCTCGAATAATGTGCAGAAGTATAAGTGCTGAAACTGTGAGAAATGTGATTAGACATGCTGGATATAGCAGTCGAGTAGCTAGAAAGAAACCATTTATAACCTTACAAAATCAGAAAAAGCGTTTGCAATTTGCAAAAACTCATCAATTGAAGACGGATAACTTTTGGAAGAAAGTTATATTTAGTGATGAAAGTAAATTCAACATTTTTGGAAGTGATGGTCATCGCACCATTTAGAGAAAGCCGAACACCGCTTTGGATCCAAAAACTTTACGTCCTACAGTTAAACATGGTGGTGGCTCCGTCATGGTTTGGGGTCGTATGACTTCAAATGGGGTAGGAAATTTAGTTTTTATAGATGACATAATGGATCATAAGCTTTATATAGATATACTCCACAACAATCTTAAAGTGCAAAAAAATTGGGTTTAGATGGAAATTTTATATTCCAGCACGACAACGAGCCCAAACACTCGGCACATAATGTCAAAAATGTGGTGTCTTTTTTATTGTAAACAGCAATTGAAAACATCACCACAGTCCTCTGACATCAATGTCATAGAAAATTTGTGGGGCACACTCGAAACAGCGGTCCAAAAACCCCAAATTAGGAACAAAGCCCATTTAAAGCAAGTGTTATGAGAAGAATAGGATAAAATATCTCCAGATACCACCAAAAAATTGGTCGAATCGGTACCAAGACGTTTGGAGGACATTATAAAAGCCAAAGGACATGCAACCAAATATTGACACTGTTTTTGTATGTGATACATCACAAAAATTTCAATGGTGTATCCTTAATTAGTTGATTTTCTTTTACTGTAAATTAACCCTTTTGTTACGTGTGAAAATAAAAACACGTTTCCTCTTCTAGTTAATGTGTTACTTCTATTGAAAGTTGGATTTATCAAGTGAAAGTAAGCAATTGTTTGAGCTACTGTATACGCATTTTTGGCTGTACTGAATTAAACTTATTTCCTTATATCTTTCTGATTTTACTAGCCAATCCCTCTAGGCAACATCAAAAATTGCAGATTTTGAAATTGAGTATCACGGTCATTTTTTATCATATGGGAGTTAAACTTCTTATAATTTTATCTTTACATAACAAATATGAAGCTTTCTCAAATATAAATACTGAAGCAAAAGACTGCAAGTCAGATTTCGTTATCGGCCCAAAGTTAATTTTTTTTAATCTGACGTTGCCAAAACATGAACATTTTTGTCATTTGAAACACTTCTGTAATTGGAAATATATGACTATGACGAATGATTGCGAATATAAACACCGGATAAGGACGTTTAAGCCTGGAAGTGTGTATGAGGTGAATGCATGTTTCTGGTACTGTCGATATAAATAAAAATTCAGGTGGGCAACTAGATGCTACAGCAGTCCATCTATTTGAATCCATTTTAAATCCGTTTTAAAATCTATTTTTATTCTGTCTGTACATACACACATCACACACACATAAAAAAATAGTCTGGAAGGATTCAGGAACAGTTAAAATGGATACTCTCGTTGAAAATATAGTACCCAAAATTATCCCTGACTACAATACTTCATTTACTTCCTACAACTACGTAAAAATGCAAGATAATTTACATTTCTATTTATAAGGAATTACGTTTTAATAGCAATAATAATGCACATATATTTGGCATCATTTACTGTCCGGGAGAGTTTCTTATCTCATATTATAGTTACAATTAAACTGCTATCATTAAGTGTGCAAAACAGTGAGCTGTTGGTTGCTGTCATTACGAGAGATAAAAAATCTGATGTGTATACCACAATACACAATTTTCCTGCATTTCATTCAAACATATTGAATTAACAGTTAACGAACATTGAAAGTTATAGAAAAACATGAAACACCAAGTACAGTTAAAACAATTAAAAAAACAATTTTTACCATTAAATTTACAATTTGTACGCAAAAACCAGCTTATAACTTAAATGATAATTCCAGAACGAATCAAGCATAATTTAACTCGCCATAAAAGAAGACGTGACTTTGTTGTTGCGAAGCTTAGTTACTCTAGATTGGCAACAAATCCGCTATTCTGCCAAGCTTCAAATGTAAACAAATATGGACGCTATCATAACCAAAATTAGGCTTAGCCGCACTTAAAAAAACTTTTAAATTGTAGATAATTCCACAATTATGGCATGCAGGTTAACTGAAGGCATAAAATCTTAACCGAATGATAAGATCAACATAATTCAATCATTTTTAAAGCAAAAAAAGGCACAATTTACAAACATATAAGGATAAAGAAACTGAGCTCACTCAGTCGAGTAACAGAGTGGATACATACATACATATATTTATGTACTTTTGGTCCGGCCGATCGCAACCAAAATGCGAGGTGCACATCTACATGTTATAGCAGCCCTATATACAAAGTTTCAACGTTCTGAGACTAGTCGTTTTTGAGTTATACATACGTACGTACGCACACACGCCACGAAAAAAATCTCTTCAGAATCCATTTAAATCAGTTTTATAATTTTTTGGGGGGAAAAGAGTCCTTTATTCTGTCCTTACGTTTAGATAGTAGGCAAAAACATCGTTAAATTGCATTCGATACGGTCAAAATGGATATTTTCGTTGAAATATGAAACCCGAAATTTTTCGCGATTACAATACTTCCTTTTTACTTCGTACAAGGAAGTAAAACCTGTGTCAGCAGTTGTTTTTAAGAAAATACATAAATTTCATGTTACGATAAACGCTTTGGTGTAGAATTGAGTACCCGTTCTATTAGCGACAATTTTATTCAGTTTTGGCGATGAAACCCCATTTGTGGTTATCATAATAGTTTTAATTTTGTTTTAACTTCCTGATTTTTTTAAGTGAAAATGGATAGATGTGTACATGGACAAAGTTAAGGCAGTGCACAATGCCTATATTGTGCAATTCTGGGATTTTTTTAAGTGAAAATAGATTGATGTATACATGGACACCGAGTTTGTGCAATTCTTTGACTTCTTACTTCGGTTTTGTGTAGCGGCCATCTTGAAATCGTTACTTCCGGCGCCGATCTTGGCGTCAAAGAAGAAACACCAATAAACAAGGGGCACCCAATTGTAAACTTTTACCACGGAAAAAATAAGGTACTAATTTGGCAGTTCAACTATTAGGTAGATTGCTCCAAAACCACAATATTTAATGCGATTTTAGCTGTGCTCGTGTAAGATCCTAAACACCCTCTTGACAGTAATTATATCGACCTTCTTGGCAATAAGGAAGCACTATACATTTGAATGCGGTTGAAAGATTTCATTTGGTTAAATACATCAACCGGAAAGTTGAACAAAATATATTCACGGACGATGAAATTAGAACGCAACAAAGAATCGTTGGACTGAACAGAAATTTTATCAATACAATAATAGAGGAGATCTATACATACATTTATAAATACGGAACAGTATCGCAGTTACCCAGGCATCTATGATAAGCAATTGCAATTCTGCCATGTTCAGATGTATATTGCACCTTGCTATGACGTACAAGCTACATTTCGGTCCGACGTGAAGTCTGTTTACAGACGTCTGTTTTTTTTTTTTTTTTTGTGGCCAGATGGCCCTCGTTGAAAAAAAAAGCCGTAATTTGAATCATGGGTTAGCATCTACTCGATGCGGAGTGCATTGAAAATCTAGAAGGACAAAAGTCATTCCAAAAACATGAAACACCCTATTGAATCACATGAAATACATACAAGAACAGAACAAAACCAAAACGTTCCTTCCCGTTTCAAACTAAAGACTAACTCTTATTCTCATACATTCTAACGGAAGCTGATCACTTCCTCCCCCCCGATGAGTCTCAAACCTGTAACAAATACAGTTGAATAAATACAAAATCATTCTCGTAATAAGATTCGCATTATTTGAATTCCGGCTTGACAATATTTCAAACATACAAATACCTAGTAAACATATTTATCCGGTAATCGTACTGGATACACGAAGAATTCTTCACCACCTTCGATGTATTATTTTAGTTTTTATTCTCAAACTATTATCTTTAAATGTAACAAAATTCAAAGATTTTACTTCAGGTAAATAATAACTTCGAACGAAACTAATAAAAAATTGTTCAGAATTTTCAAGTTCAGTACACGAAAGTGCCGGATTTTTTTCCCTTACACTTAATACGAATTTTCCGACATTTATTTAAAAATCTTTAAACCCAAACAAGCACTCGAATTAATTTATGATAATTTGATACGTTGTTAGTTGCCAAAGGGGTGAGTCTTTCGCCAAATCAAGTCACCATTTTAATCTTTTTTCTTTCTGCATCTACTTTAGACTGACTATTAATTTCGCCAATTAGCTAACATTCCGGGAATTTTTCTTTAGACACGAAAGCCCGTCCTACCCCCTCCCCGAGAAGCAATCATGCCCCGAATAGAACAGCCATGCGAGAGTAAATCAGAAATATTCATAATCACCGGAACATGTTTCCATGCCTGAGGATTTGTCAACTGATGAATTTCTTTAACTCGGTGTCACAACAACTGACCAATTTCCCAGCTTTTATCCACCATATAACTACAGTAAAATCAGACCCCAGTGTTATTTGAAGTGAATACAGTGAATCAGACCAAATGCTTTAATACTAGAATTTACAAGCCTACCACCTGTACTACAAGCAATCAACTCCAGTCGTCACGTACTCAAAGGTTTAAGAAGATGTATTCTAGACTTCGCTCCTACAAGAACTGCTTTCACGTAAGAATTAACTATTGGTAGAAAAAACATTCAATTCGGGAAATGAATTAATTACTACATAACGAGGCAAAGTTACATTTTTTAGTTCGTGTATATCTTTATACCATTTGAGAATTTATTCGCAATATCACGCTCACAACTTATTTTCGACTTTCACAAGTCTTATAACAGTAGTTTCGGAAGTTCGAGTTAACAAGCCAAGAGGACAGAAAATTTTTGTACTATTGACAAAATTAATCTCTTAGTTATTTTCATTTTATAAGCCAATGGCTCTATATCAGTACAACATTTTATAACTGGGACTTGTACAATGACAAATATTGTCATTATTCATGTCCCAGTTGTCCCTCAAACGGAGGTTTCTCAAATGTTCGTCAACATGTTCACACGCAAATTGAAACAGCCTCTACACACAACTAACTTTGCTTGTTGAACTTGTTCGTCAATATTAAAATCTCCATTTGCGCAATTGTTCACACAGAATATGAGTTTTTTACTTTTTGAGCAATCTCATCATGCAGTAGAGGGCAGTTTTCTAAAAGATACACGACAATGTTTATAAATTTCTTGTCCTTTAATACACAGAGGGAAAAAATCCAAGAAAATCTCTGTCTTTGAGGGCAAGAGATAACAGAAAAAAAGAGATTACGGGCCAGTCTCCCAATGAAGCGAAATCGCCCCAAATCTGGTAACCTCTTGGCGTCATGAAAATCGTTAGGATTTAACGTTACACTTTATAGCATTTAAACGGGCTTTTTGAATTTTTGACATTTCACTGTGCTTCTAGTAAATTGTGCGAGCAAAATGGCTGACGTCGAAAGAGTTGAACGTGTGGATTTTATTTATTTGATTCGGTTGCAAGATAAGGGCGAAAGATGCGTGATAGAATGGTGCATGAATTATGGTTTGTTTGCGAATATGTACGAATGTTTTAAGTGTAAAAATAGTATGAAATTACTTGAAATGAAAGATGCGACAGATGGAGGTGTGTGTCCATTACATGTGGTTAAGCACATGGTTGAAATGAGCCGTAGAGTCGGTGTTGAATGAGCGCGCCATTTTGAATTTCATCTCCATTGTATTGTTACATTTTAGTGTGGATATAAACAAATGCGAGTATCTACTATTTATTATAAATAAAAATTTATTTTAAAAATATAAATTACATAGTTAAAATTGTTTAACC
>KK118959.1:182410-198041 GCA_000611955.2 Stegodyphus mimosarum
TTTTTTTTTACTATACTATTGCTTATGTTTCAGTAGATCGAAATTTTGAATTTTAACTTTTTTTTTTCTTCTTCATTTCTTTTAAAGTTTTAGATTAAATATGAATCAAGGCTTTCCAACCATTTATTGCTAATTTACTGCTTAATACAATTTCTTAAATTTCGTGCTAAAACGTTTTACTCCATTTTGCTACTGTCTTAAAAATGGTATACATATATTATGAAAAGTTTTAATATTGTTGATGCCATAAAATACATATCGTTGTTTTTCTTGAATTTCTGTTTTAGATATTTTTGCATGTTTACAAGATTCATTCAAATTCGAAACCATCTAATATGGCGATATGATGAGTTAGTGATTTTCTAAAACTCGCGAAAATAACCCATTTGGCGACTTTTCGAAAATGCGCCAAACTGGCCCGTAATATGCAGTTTTACAGGCCTTTCGGTATCAGCATTTATACAGATTGGATACATTCTAAAATGATCAAGAATACTAGTAGTGCTTTCACAAGATTAACGTATTTAAATAAACAATCGTTTAAAGAGGGTTTTCCTCTTTCGCATCAAAAATCTGCCGAATTTTGGAATTTTTACTATCTAATTAATCATTGGCCTGTGAGGCAAATAGTGACAATCTTTATTCCTGGAGTACCTTTTGATAATCATATAAAAGTTTATAAAAGTTTTAACTTATTAATCACTTTTTCATGTCACCTTCAAGTTATTTCTTTATCATCAGATACATGCGTAGAATCACATTTCCAAGGCAATTCCAGTTGTCTTCCGTCGGGAAGAATTTCTCATTTTTTATTCAAAATAAGTTAACAGTGGCTCAAACAATTGAGGATACACCTTACTTTCACTGGATAAATCCTACGTTCAATAGAAATAACACATTAACTAGAAGAGAAAACGTGTTTTTATTTTCACACGTAACAAAAGGGTTAATTTACAGTAAAAATAACGAAAATCAACAAAAAAGTATCTAAAATTAAAAATTTCTCTAGTATTTGAAATAAACATAGGCAGATCTTTACCTCAAAAAATTATGGATACACCACTGAAATTTTTGTGATATATCACATATAAAGACGGTGTCAATATTTGGTTGCATGTTCTTTGGCTTTTATAATGTCCTCCAAACGTCTTGGTACCGATTCGACCGATTTTTTGGTGGTATCTGGAGATATTTTATCCTATTCTTCTTGTAACACTTGCTTTAAATGGGCTTTGTTCCTAATTGGTGTTTTTGGATCGCTGTTTCGAGTGTGGCTCACAAATTTTCTATGACATTGATGTCAGGGGACTGTGGTGGTGTTTTCATTTGCTGTTTACAATGAAAAAGACACCACATTTTGACATTATCTGCCGTGTGTTTGGGGTCGTTGTCGTGCTGGAATATAAAATTTCCATTTTAACCCAATTTTTTTGCACTTTCTTTAAGATTGTTATGGAGTATATATATATATATATAAAGTTTATAATCCATTATACCATCTATAAAAACTAAATTTCCTACCCATTTTAAGCCATACAACCCCAAACCATGACGGAGCCACTACCATGTTTAACTGTAAGACGTAAATTTTTTTGGATCCAAAGCGGTGTTCGGCCTTCTCCAAACGGTGCGACGACCATCACTTTCCAAAAATGTTGAATTTACTTTCATCACTAAATATAACTTTCTTCCGAAAGTTATCTGTCTTCAACTGAGGAGTTTTTGCAAACTCCAAACGCTTTTCTGATTTTGTAAGCTTATAAATGGTTTCTTTCTAGCTACTCGACTGCTATATCCAGCATGTCTAATCAAATTTCTCACAGTTTCAGCACTTACACTTCTGCACATTAATCGAGAAGTTTCTGCGGCTAATTTGACTGCACTTAGTTTAGGATCAATCTTGATATTTTTCAAAATTTTCCTTTTGGCTACATCACTCAGAATACTTGTCCTTCCTCTTCCACTTTTATTTTCTATTAATCCATCGCTTTTAAATCTTCCAATGATTTTCTCTAAACGCGAGTGGCTTCTACCGACAATTTCAGCTATTTCACGATAAGATTTTCCTTTCTTAAATAATCTTAATATAAATTTTCTTACATCAATACTGGTCTCTCTCCGAAGAGCCATTTTCCATTTAAAATTGCGACTTTAAATTCACATAACCAACTTCAAAAGACGAAAATAACAGTCGAAAAAGTTTATGATAAAATTGGCCAAACTTAGATTATGATAGTAGCAAGCAGAAAAAAAATCTAGTGGTAGTTAAACAAAAATTTCATTGGTGTATCCTAAAAAAAAATTTTTTTAAAAAATCTGCTTATGTTTATTTGAAATGCTTCTGAAAATTTTTATTTTAGAATGTTGTCGTTGATTTTTCTTTATTTTTACTATTAATTAAACCTTTTGTTATGTCTAAGAATAAAAGTACGTTTGCACTTCTAGTTAATGTGTTATTTCGATTGAAAGTTGGATTTATCAAGTAAAAGTAAGATGTATCCTCATTTGTTTGTGCCACTGTATATCCAAATTGTTAAATTTGGAATGAACCAGCTATTTCTAAAATTTCAGGTTCCCATAGTTCATTCAAGGGAAGGGGGTTCAAAGAAACATTAAAAGACAAAATAGTTAAAATGCTTTCACCGGCACATGAATTCTGTTCCCTAATTACCGTCTACCCAAGCTTAGTTTTCACGGCTGTCAGACCTGAATCTAGCTCAATGAAGTTCTGAGTCAGCATTTTTATCCAAAATAACAGCGCCAATCGAAAGCTCAATCTAGCTTTCCTTACAAAAAGAATCGCTAAAAGTTTACAATTAGGTGCGACTTTTTGTTTTTTGGCGATTCTGTTTTGACGCCAAGATAGACGCCAATAAGACACAATTTCAAGATGGCCGCTACACAAAACCAAAACACGAAGTCAAAGAATTTCACAAACTCCGTGTCCATGTACACATCGACCTATTTTCACTTAAAAAAACATCACAGAATTGCACAAACTTAGTCATTGCACCTAGCCTTGACTTTGTCCATGTGCACATCGATTTATTTTCAATTAAATAAATCAAGAAGCTAAAACCATGTTAAAACTCTCATGGTAACCAGAAATGGGGTTTCATCGCCAAAACTGAACAAAATTTTTCGCCAATCGAAAGGGCACCCAATTCTACACTAGAGCTAAAGAATCTATTAAATCTACTACTTCATTCCATTACTAGGCGTTTAAAATTTTACAGTCATTAATTTTCGCATATCGGTTTCTTCGAAAGAACTTCAAATCTACATGTATATAACTTTCTCAAATCACTAACGTCGACAGAAAATACTTCATGTTCCTTCGATTTCGTTTCTTTCCCTCCAAACAACGCCTTTATTACAGTTTCATTCGTAAGTGAAGAAACATTATATAATGTTACAACTCTTTCACTTATGTAACTATTTTGGCTAGCCGAATCACAAAATAAAACGCGAATTATTCTGCTGTTGACCTTGAGATGGAATGACTATGCAAAGAGTTTGTTAAGTACAGTTTCGCTTCTGCAGCAAATAGAGAGCGGATTCTCTGTTTTACATACATTATTTGCATGTTTAGGCCACATTATATCAAAGTGAGAATTATTACACTGAGAATATTTCAACTAATTTTTAGCATTGTAAAAATTTATTTAAATGACCTGCTTTTTAAAAAAATAACACCCACGCCCCTTTCTTTAATAATAGTTTTTTTTTGGTTACTTAATTATTTTTTTAATTAAAACAACTTTCGCTGGGGGGGGAGGAGACATATCACAAAAAATAGAATTTAGTTGCTTACCTGTACTGTTATCAAGGTTTACCAATGCAGAGTATCTTCAAGTCTTTGGAACTGATCAACAAGTTCCAGCTTTAGAATGGAAATTTCATTTTATATCTGTAACTTCTTCAATCGGCTCAGTTTCAGTTTTCTTCAGATTAAAAATTTTCACGTTCTCAGTCCTTTCCGTTGTGCCTTTAAACGCAGTTATATCCCTCTCCAGGGAATAAGTAAAACTTCAACGTTCTAGAGTCAAAACACACGTCCCACCGAGGGTGCCACTTTGTTACGTTGAGAAAGAAAAACCTTATGAAGCTTAATTTGGTTCATAAGTTCGCATCTACTCGATGCAGGGCGCTTTGGGAATCCATAAAGACAAAAATCATTCTTAAAACATAAAACCCTTCATTGATGAACATGAAACACACACAAGGGCACACACAAAACCAAAACGCTCCTTCACATTTCAGACTAAAGACGAACTCCTATTCTCATACATTCTAACAGAAGGTGACGTCACTCTACCCAGCTTTGAGTCAGCTCAGTTCGCAACACCCCTACTCATTAGAAGATCCGTTTTAAGTCCTGATATTGTTGTATGATGGAAAGTGGCATCCATACACTCTCGATAAAGAACATGTTCGGAGATCGGCCTGGACGCTAATATTTCTGAACTTAAGATAAACGGTCTTGGGCAACCTGAATCCTAGGCAGCTAGGAATTAGCCTTCTAAAATATCGAGTGTGCAATTCCAGGTAGGAGTGACAGCACATGGGAACATAGGATCTCATTCAAGTACAGTTCAGCTGTCTGTGTTTACACGTACCAGTAAAAGAGCTGATCGTCTGTCGTAGACTGTGGCTCCTCAGATCATGATGACTGCAACAGAAACGTGAATCGTTTTATAGTGAGCTGGGAACTGTGCCTTTGAGCAGGGGATCTCCAAATTTGTCCAAACAAATAATGCCCAGTTTCTGAATAGCAACCTCTACTGCTCTCCATGAGGAACATATTGTTACGGATTTTGTATTTATTTAGTTATTTTCAGTAGAATTGTAATTAAATTGGTTTATTTTCCCATGAAATGCAGCGCGTGACGAAATTTAAGAGAACGCTACGCTAGAAAAGTAAAAATACAAGAGCGGAAGCATTTCACATTTAATAAATACAGAGGCTGTTCGCACACTTTTTAGACGATTTTGGTAAGCGGTAATAAAAAAATCGTTTGCTGCAAAAGAAGTAATTGCAATTGTACTATGTTTTTAAAAGTCAAAATTATCGTCTGTGGCTTGAAAGTTTTCTTTTTATACAAAATGGCGAATTTAACAAAGCGGTGGTTCGAAGGCTACATTCACGCTCTTTCCGAAGAGAAATATGCATACTCCGTTATCCAAAAACGATGTGAGAGTCATGGTTTTGTGATATCTAAAGCGTCGATAGGTAATATCATCAACAAAAAAGGAAAAAAACGTCCAATTGGAGCCTCGAGTGGGACAAAAATTCCAAACAAGTATCCGAGGAAAAAACGGACATCTTCGACTATTGCAAAGGTACGTTGTTTAATGTTAAAAGAAAATCCCCCTAGTCAAAGGACAGTTGCAAAATCATTAAAATGCTCGGTGTCCGCTGATGCATCGTCTTCTTTCAAAGAATATCGCTCGACGCGGGACACGCTTCAGAATTCTATAGGAGAAACACTTGAACAAAAAACAAAAATGGAAAACAATTGTCACAATAGATGAAGCATGTGTGTATTTAAATGATTGTAACAAAAAAAAGAGCCATTTATTATCATAAAAGAGGAGAAAAAAATTCAAGTACACGGTTGAAAGAATCAAGAGAAAGTTTTTCTAAGGGATTCGTGATTGTTGCTGGGTTTTCTTACAATGGCAAGTTAAAAATATAAAGAGAGTGCAAACAAATGTCAAGATGAACTCCAAATACTATCAGGAACATATTTTATCGCCAATTTTTCTGAATGAAATACCATCGCTTTACCCACAGTGCCATCCATCTGTGAGACTCCATCGGGACAAAGCTAGCAGTCACACGTCAAAATCCACTGTAAATTTCCTAAAAGAAATGGAACAAAAAACTGGTATCGAGGCCATACCCTTCACTGATATCCCTACTAAATCTCCCGATGTGTCCCCTATGGATTTTTGTGCTTTCGGACTTTTAAAAACTGCATTATCACAACGTTGTCCCGAAACCCTAACGGGACT
This sequence comes from Stegodyphus mimosarum, assembly GCA_000611955.2. Lineage (NCBI taxonomy): Eukaryota > Metazoa > Arthropoda > Arachnida > Araneae > Eresidae > Stegodyphus > Stegodyphus mimosarum. The sequence goes on from KK118959.1 coordinate 188,429, forward strand.
CTGGAAAGCTGTTCGGGAGGAACGGGATAGAATACCTCTTCTGACACTTCAAAAGGCATTAGTATCCTGGAAATTGCGGTGTCGAAAGATAGTTCAGAATAAGGGTTGTCAAATAGAACATTTAAAACACAAAAATTTTATGTAATTTATTTTTGTGAATACAATATACATCGTCTAAAAAATGTGCGAACAACCTCTGTAGATATCTCGTAATTGCTGTTGCTATGCAGAAAAATAGAAAAAATACCAGACTGTTCTCGAGCATGATTAAAAAGCTTATAAAAGACGGATTAAAACATCTCGGCTCAGTACTTGTTTTAAGCGAACTGTTGTTGTTGTTTATTTAGTGCTGTTACCGATTGTAGCGAATTCGCTGTGAGATCGAATTAGCTTCTCTGTTTTGAATTGAGTTCTATTTAACGTTTTATAGTAGTTCAAAATATAACTACTGCGAGATATTGTACGAATCTCCGAGGAAATATTTCAGCATTTTGTTTTATTTCTTGTGAAAAGAATAACTTTTATTAACTTTTTAACGACTTGCGCATTAAGTCCATTACGAACCCGTACACACGCAACAGCATTAAAAATAAATAGCAGTATCAGCAAATTATCAGATGCTGTTACGAAAGTAAGAGCTGAGAGCAAAATACTCTTGAGTGACGGATAAATTATTGAATTTATACTCTTTAAGGAATTTCTGAATCATGTGTAGGATCATAGCTCCACTCTGTTTAAACATCACCGTGAATATTTCCGTATGTAGTCCCAAAGCTGATTGTTTCTGGTTTTCTAATGTGAAAAAACCAGGTTACAGGTTTTTTCACAATTTTGAGTGCAGAACTGATGACAAGGAAATTAAAGAACGCAAGTATATGAATGAAAGTGACTCTTACGAAAGGATATAGAAGCTCTGTGGACATATCAAGATATGTGTGACATTTGAAAGAGCAGTCACAGATGGAAAAGTTGTCTCTTTCGAATTTTGAATTTTATGCATTCAGTTGTTTCGCTATTCACTTGTTGCCTTAGATCGTTATTCGGTGTGCTATCTTTTATTTTAACTAATTTAAATGTTTGTTAACAAAAAATAAACATCGAAAATATTGCACATATTATATTTAAATTTAATTTACGAAATAATCTGAGGAAGCAACGCAAATTTTGTTACCCTTTTCAGGACTGGGAAAGGGGGAAAACATCTGAAAGGTTTCAGATTTCAACGGCTGCCCAAAAGGGTTTTTTACGCTCTCTCTGGGCATGCAGTCTGCCAATATGCTCTTGAACTCACTCCGACAAAACAGGTTTTTTTTTTGTTTGTTTGTTTAGCTTTATTATTAAGCATCGTTTCCTTCGCACTTATGCAACATACAATACAAACAGCAAAATCACAAAATTTTAAAAGCAATGGCACCATATGCTTGGAATCAGGAGTTGGTATGCATTTTTACATTTTTAGCCCAAAGGAGCGTAAGTCAGAAGGGCTATTAATTTCGTTTGGCATTTTGCATTGAAATGTCGGTTCGCGTTTAAAATTGTTGGTACCAAATATTAGAACCCTGCATTAGATTTGAAGATATTAAATAATGAAGAATCTGCATAAAGTTATATATACCTTTCTCGCATTGTGATAAAACAACAGTCCTTAGAGCCATCGAATTTTGAATGACGTAATCCTTCTGTGAATATGGACATCTGGAAGCCCGAATTCGAAATTTGGAGTTTTAATTTCACATTTTGTAAAACTTTAACGAATTTTTTATTAACAAACTCAACGATTTCAAAACGACCATGGCAACACTGTACGAAAAAAAAATCTGAAATGTTTCTGAAATGAAATTACGTGAAAAGGGGCTTTTTTTTGTGTGTGTTATCTGTATTTATAAAATATCATGTTCTTCGCACTTAAACCATAAAATTCAATTCAGCAGCTATACCGCAAAATAATTAAAATATGGCTGCTTTCGTAAACATAATTAGGTTTAGCCGCACTTAGACAACTTTTAAATTGTTGATGATTCTGCAAATATGCCATGCAAATTTACTAAAGACATAAAAACCTTAACCGGAAAATAAGAACAATATAATTCAATCATTTTTAAAGCAAAAAATGCACAATTTACCAACATATAAGAACAAAAATTCTAAGCTCACTGAGCCGAGTAACAGAGAGGGTATATAGTATACTTTTGGTGCGGCCGATTGTAGCCAAAAAGGGAGGTGCACATCTACATGTTATAGCAGTTCTATATGCAAAATTTCAACTTTCTGAGGCTACTCGTTTTTGAGTTGTGCGAGATACATACATACGTACGTACGTACGCATGCACAGATGCCACGAAAAAAATCTCTTCAGAATCCATTTTAACTCAGTTTTATTTTGGGGGGATTCTGTCCTTAAGCACAGATGTCACGCAAAAAACATCATTAAATTGCATTCGAAAGCTGTCAAAATGGATGTTTTCGTTGAAATATGATACCCAAAATTTTTATCGATTACAATACTTCCTTTTTATTTCATACAAATAAGTGAAAATACAATAAAAACAAATCCAAAATTATTACCATAATGAAAATAGTCTAGTTTTTGCTTAGATTGCGCATTTGATGACGAGCGAATACGTGTAAATAAGAGAATTCGTTACGCAGCACTAAAATTAGCAACTAACAAAATATGCTGCGGTGGCTATTAGTTTTATTCAAATTTTTATATTATTCAGAACGAGACGTATACCTCTTTTATAATTAATGACATAATTTATTTACAAAACTTTAAATTAAGTCTACATAAAAAATATCAAAATTGGATCGGACAACAAATTTATTAATTTAGTATTACTTTTAGAACGCTAAAAAATCAAAAAGGTAATGGACCCTCTATCTTTCCTATCTGTAGTTACTTCACTAGTACTGAGTATGAGAACACACATCATCTGACTGTATTTTCTATCTGCTTCGGAATAATGTTCATTGTTCTCAGTAGATGGCAGCACAATATGAGATAAAGGATTCAAGATGCGAAATTATAAGAAATCTTATGCACGTTACTGCATTGCATATTAACCGTTCCAAAATAAAAATATCTGCGCATCGGATTTTGGAAATATACCCTACATTCAGTAATGTTATCCGTAAAATTTATATTCAATCAGTTTTATCCTGACATACAAATGAAAGCAAATTTCTTCATATAATTATAGATCACAGGGCCCAGTTTCGGAGAAGGAAGTAAGACTTAACCAGTTAAATTATAATCTTTGAGGAAGTATAAAGAACGAATTTTTAATATATAACTATCTCACATAAACAACCGAGTATTTCTTAACAAAAATTATAAATTTTAATGAAAGCTTAAATACGTAAATAAATGGATCCCATTTCTTATAACAATTAGATTATGTAAAATATAAAACAATCGTTTATTTTCTTATGAACTGCTGTCAAATTTATTGATTCTTTCTTCCAACTATCAAACAGCTAGTCTGGAAACTAAAGCCAGAACTTGCATTCTGCAAGTTGCTAGGGATCTAGGAATCCCTGCTTGGTCTATGGAATAGCATTTTGCAAGCTGCTAGGGAGAGCTTGCAAAATGGACAGGAATTCTAGTCATGAATTGAAAGCTATTTTTCTGGCTTCTTCTATTGACGGATACAATTCTTGATTTTGAATTAAGGAATCATAAGGTAATTTTCCATACATTAAATATGATGGAGGGAATTTTGTTACAGAATGCGGTGTATTATTATATTCTTCGGTTACTTGGGGTAATAATTTTGTCCATGCTATATTACGTTGATAAGAATTTAGTTTACATTTTAACCTAGTTATAATAGTTTGATTAACACGTTCAATTTTACCATTAGTTTGTGGTCTATCTGCAGTAGTTAGCAATTGTTTTACATTATGATTCCTTAAAAAGTGCTTAAATTTTGAAGATGTAAAAGCAGCGTTCCTATCACTTAAAATCTTTTTAGGTACCTGAATTTGGAAAATTTGTTTTAAGCAATTTATATAAGTATCTGTAGTTACACTTTTAGAAGCAAAAGTCCAGATATATCTAGTTGCATGATCAATAATTATGTGAATATACTTTTTAGTAGAATTATAATAATTTAAACCACCTACAGTATCAATAGATAATATTTCAAAAGGTTCACTAACTGATGGTAAATTTTGCATTAAACCAAATTTCTTTTGCTTACTTTTCTTATTTAACTGGCATACTTCACAATGTTTACATTTTGAATTTTGACTAGAATTTGAATTGAACGCGGCAAAGGCACGAGGGCTGTTTGGTAAAAGGAGGGATGTCTTTGTAGAGGACTTTCAGGAGGACAGTGGCTCATATGCATGTTGCGCATAGAGATGAAGTCGCTTGTTTCCTTGTGTTCGAACCCAAAACAGGTTGAACTATCAATATTAAGTGGACTCGGTCTCTGGTGGAGCCTACAGGAATTCTGCATAACTAAATAAGAAATGTTGTGTCATGGCAGGTGATGGGCACTTCATTATAAAGCTGGACATTTTCTACATGTTTTTTCTCTCATTTCTTTTGCATCTTCAGTTGATTACATAGAGTTCGAATCTAAAAATCAGGAATTCTCAACCGGTCATTGATTTTTTTTTGGTGGGGGGGGGGCTGGGGCGGGACGTTCTAACAAATGAAAGTAGCCGTGTAGAAACTACAGGTAACTACCACATTATTTCTTTAAAAGAATAAGCAGTAATATTACTATACAATATCGAATAAGATATTTTCCTTTCTGCTTCTCTGTAACTTGAATGTAGACCTTTCTTATTGTTGTCTCCGCTGTTCCTTAGGACTCAAAGCATGCATGACTACAGCGGAATGGCAGTTAGATTTCGTTTTGCTGTGATTGGTTGGCTCTTGCATTAGGTTGGCAACTTGAATTACGTCCAGCAATTAGAAACCACATTATTTCTTTAAAAGAAACCTGTATTCCAATAAGAATACGTAGTAATACAGAATATGCTATCTTCATTTCTGCTTCTCTAACTTGAATGTAGCCGGTTCTTATTATTGTCTCCGCTATTCCTTAGGACTCAAAGCACGCATGCATATTTACAGAAGCTGACTCGGCGGAATCGTAGACTGAATGCCGGTTGGATTTCGCTTTGCTGTGATTGGTTGGCTCTTGTATTAGGTTGGAAACTCGAATCAGGTCCAACAATTAGATGGAAAAGCTTTGGAGTGACCTTCGATGGCATTTTTCCGAGGTTTTCGCTGTTGGTAAGGCGAAAACAATCGTTAATAGTGAATCCATTGTAAAAATTTAGGGGAGCCCATTCTTTAAATGAATCGAGGAAGGAGAAAATTACAAGAATAGTTTTTCAATTTTCATTACCTGGCTCTAAAGACCTGAGGAGAGGGAGAATTACGCGAGAAAGTACGGTATTTTTCAGTTTTCAATTTCACATATTATAGTAAATTCTATGCTCCAGACCATTTCGATCTCCTGTGAAAGGGGTCGTTTTAGGGAAGCGAATTTCAGAAGTGAGTTAACTTCTCAGAAGTACTAGTTGTTTTTCTGTAAGTGATTTTTTTAAAGAAATGATCACAAAGAAAGGGTTTTCGGATGCACGCACCATAGGCGGAGGAGAAATGTGCGCGTACATATGAGAGGTTCAAAGTGCAGGTGGTGGAAAGCATAATTCCATCTAGATAAGTTTAGAATAAAAATAATTCGTTACAAAATAATGAAAATAATGAAGTATGAAAATCGTTTTCGGAGAAATATCTGAAATAGAGGAAATAACGTGAAAAATATAATATCAAAAGGAAATATGAGGAAATGCGCATTGAATATTTCGAGCTTTGCTACAGTCAGATGACAGAATGAAAGCCAGAAAAACAGATCGGATGTGTCAGTTGGACGAGATTACAGATAGCTCCAAAAATGACAAAGTTGTCCACGTTCTTAAATATATTGATTCCACTTCCACTCAGGATGAAGCTATTTTGTTTTATAGGTGTTACGGTGAAACACCGAAATCTGGAGAATGTCGACTTTCACCGGTGAATGTCAACATTCACATAGTCGCTTGGTGTATGTCCGAAATATTTTCCAAATACTCTTATTTCTGACTTACATCGGTGATTGTCGACATTCACCATGTACTAATGGTGAATGTTCAACATATAATAATATTATATTTTCTTCTCCGTAATTCAGTCGCGAAAAAACGCACTTGAGATTTAAAATAAGATTTTAATAACATAAGAACTTAAAACACACAGTACATTCAAAATGAGAAAGGAAAATAATAGAAGTCAAAAACTTACTTAATTATACAGTACGTTCTAAATGAGAAAATAAAATAATAGTAATAAAAACTTACTAAATTATGTGATTCAAATCTTATTTATTGCAACAACTTAAGCTATTAAGACGCTTTGAATTGCACAAGAGGACCTTGCTTTTTTACAACTGCATTTATGGGAAACAGCCAGTCGCCTCTCTTTTCGACCTACACCAAAGCATATCTGTGATTGTCGACATACACCGGTGAGGATCTGAATGTACAAGAATGCAATGTTATATTCGATCTTTCACCGACGTATTTGGTGAATGTTGACATTCTCCGGTGAAAGTCGACATTCTCCAATTTCGGTCTTTCACAGCAACATAGGGGTTCCAAAAAGACAAGGTTACAGAAGATATTTGACAATCTCCACGCTTTATGGCTCAGCATGACGAATAATGTTCCCATTATCTAAAGCATTCCCAAAACTAGTATATACTCACGGGGACTGATACATAGGATGAGGTTTCCCTATGAAGAACGTTTCTGTGGAGATATAATTTGTGTACTTCAAATTGGCATAGGATTTAATATATTTCTAAGCAGAAAATCTTGATCTTTCTAGAAAGAGATATATTAAACACCTTCTCTTCTACATCATTCTACATCAGGGTAAGATAATTGACTTTCTTGCTTACAGGAATTGTGAGAAGTTAAAGTTATGTTACATAACAATGTAAGTTTACTAATATATTGGTTTTAGAGGAATAATAGTCGCCCTGACTATATTTCTTAATTGATACCATCTCACGACTAAATAAGCTAAATGTAAATTTGTAAGACAAACTCTTAACATTCTTTACAGTGCTTCGTAAAATCAGAGCTCTAAAAGAACAAATTCATTCTCCAACCAAATGATTTTTGAACAGAGAAGCGTTATACCTCCGTCTTCTTGCGTTTATAATGTTTTACAGAAGGAAATCAGCAATACCATTATGCCTGTATTATGTAGCAACATTATACTGGTAGGAATTCTGAAGACTTTTACTAATGATTGTCTGAAAATTTAGACAAAGAGTTCTGCATATTACGCTAATTTAAGGGAAAGGCACTAATCTAAATAAATCAAATTCTAGTCGTTTGGATTTAATAAAAAAAAGAAGAAAAAACTTCTGTACGATAAGCAAGCATCATAATTTGGTATCAAAACAATCAACCACTTTTTTTTTAATAACCCAAAACATACGACGGGTTGTACTTTTTAATGTCATTCAAATTTCGTTCTGAGAAAATATAATCGGAACTACAGTTTCTTTACTTTTGAAAGAATTCCTGAAAATAATTTCTAAAATTAATAGAGGCTTTTTACATTCCCTATATTTTAAGTTATATTTAGCTAATCACACTAATTAGCAGTATACTTGAACTAATTTTTATTAAGGATATGTCTTTTCTCCTTCAATTAATTAAAATTAGTCGCTTTAATTTTTTAGACAATTCTACGGATACTTAAAATGTTTGCGAAAATTTTTGGTGACACGTTTAATTTCAATCTTTGCTGAGGTACACAAAGTAAAAAAAGAAATTCGAGAAAAATTGCTATATTCTCCTGCACCAGTTAACAACATCTCTCGATAGATGGCAGCACGAGTGTGCTATTTAAAATGATTCCTAAAATGAATACTTTCACGGGGGGAAAAAAGGCATTCATTTTGCCATAAAAATGTAGATAAATTTCAAATATAGTTCAGCGGAGTATGCAAAAAAGGGAGGGAGAAATGTATGAAGTACTTTAAAAACATAAAAAGGCAATAAGTGTATCACTTATATAAGCATAGAAGCATACATTTAATATTTATGCATTGACTTTACTGAAATATATATTAATGGATCTCCTATAAATTTAACCATGGCAAAAGTTTAGCATTTAATAAAAGCGAAGATTCTATCACATAAAGAAAAATCACTGCGTGAAAGTTTTCTTAAGTATGGAGATATTTTATCAGATTTATTTGATAAGCGGATTAGATTGATGCATGAAATCAAAATCTTTCGATAACTTATAAATCGTACTCTATGGCACTGATAATGCATGAATAAGAAGCTCCAGCAATGAAACAAATTTCTGAGTATAGTCAATAATAATTTGAACAAAAAATAATATAATTTTAAAAATAAGTGGTCATAATAAGCAGCTATTACCATGATGGTGAAGAGCCGGTTATATTAACTTCATGACCGGTTCCGTATTCGAGGGAACAGAAAGTATGGAAATTGTAAGCGTATAGTGTCTTAGCGGCACAACACTTAAACGCTGTAGAGATGAATATCTTCTCGAGAGGTTGCTGGTAGAGGAAGAAGATTGGAAGACTGTTCGGTCCAATACCCCAGTCTATCGAAACTAGGTCAAAGCTTTCCTTTTTCTAGCGGGATTCAGGTTAAATGACTTATGCGTTCGACCTTTCCCTAACGAATGTTAAGCAAAGAATTCAGAGGAAGAGAATTTTTTGGGGGGAGGGGATATTGCGAATTAGCTATTGCGAGAGGTTATGTTAAAATATTCCGTCCTTTGAAACATAACTGGAAGGAAAGCGGAGAAAAAGAACCACTTTTGCTTACAAACAAAAATGAAGGCTCTGTCGTATAATTAAACAGAATTCTGCGAAATACTTTCTTTGGTGATATTTTAACCCAACAGCTCCTATTCCTTTACTTCCGCAGCATATCTGCTGATTAGAACTCAATTAAGACAATTATGGATACAGCATTTGTTCAGAAGGCTGCCAAAGCCCGTTTTCTTCTTTTTCATGATAGAAAACAAGATTATTAGGAATTATAAGAATGATTCTGTATTGCCCTAAAATCTAAGGTTCTAGATGCAGCCTTTTGGATCCAGACGGTAACTAGATCTGCGAATCTTCTTTGTCCATCAATTGGATTATGTCCTCGGGATAACAACCTTATTAGAATTTCATATCTACTCTGTGTTTTACAAATACTAAAAATTTTGTAAATATACATTTAAAAGTAGAAAATAGTAAGCGAAATGTTGTGATATTTCTTTACTTTTTCCTCAGGTATGACAGCTGCGGAACAGTTGAGGATTTAAGAGGCCAGTTCCATGAAAATACCATCGTGATTCAATTTGGCGAGGACATCCTTGAGGCATGGGACGAAGCGAAAAGACTCCGATGCGAGTGGTTGGAATCTTTTGAAAAACCATCTTCCAAGCCTTCACTGGCGATTTCCGACCTCGATGTTGTTGAGCTTAATTTTCAAGGTACCCTTTTTCTAGTTTCATAATACCTACCATCTTAAATGATTAAAAAGACTGATCATTATATCCGAT
>KK118960.1:378-18422 GCA_000611955.2 Stegodyphus mimosarum
GATTGTTACAAGAATTAACATTAGAAAAATCTCTTGATTTATGCAGATCTTCTGAAATAAGTGCACATCAAATGAAAATCATAAAAGATGAGGAAACTGCTGTAAACTCAGTGAAAGAGAAACTAAGTGAACATAGTAAGAATACCTACAAAGAGGTAAATACCGATAAACAAAAGTTTGTTCTAAATGTGGAACATCTCATGACTATCGAATGTGTCCAGCATATGGAAAAATCTGTCATAAAAGTAAAAAGTCAAATCATTTCGCGAATCAGTGTAAAAGCTATATAATAAAAAATGAAGCAGTCAAGGTAAACAAAAAAGATAGACAAATTAAATTAATAAATCATGACTCTGAGGAAGAGTTAGAATTTTATGTTGGCACATTAAACCTTAATTCAGATAACAAGGAAGAGAAATGGACTGTTGACGTTAATGTAAATAAAAGTAAACTAAATTTGCAGTTAGATACTGGAGCAATGTGCAACGTTATTTCTAAAAGCAAAGTGAAATTGCTAAATGTTCCGATACAGAAGTCTGAAATTAAAAGATTAGTTACATTCTCTGGGAATAAAATGTATACTTTAGGAAAAGTAGTACTTAACTGCCAATATGGAAAAAATAATTATGTTGTGGAATTCCAAGTTATTGACAAAGAAGTACCTTCTATATTAGGATTAAAATCATGTTTGCAACTAGGTTTGATTCAAAAAGTAATGTCTGTTTACACTGAAGACTTACTGGAGGAATACAAAGATGTATTTGAAGGCTTAGGTTGTTTGAATGGAGAATATAAAATCCAGTTAAAACAAGATGTAACACCAGTCATTCATCCTCCAAGGAAAATACCCATAGCTATACGTGATAAAGTTAAGAAAGAATTACAAAGAATGGAAAATTTAAATGTTATTGAGAAAGTAAGAGAACCAACTGAATGGGTAAATTCAATGGTCACAGTTGTCAAACCGAACAAAATAAGAATATGTTTAGATCCTAGAGATTTAAATAAAGCTATAAAACGAGAACATTATCCGATGTTAACCATTGACGAAGTTGTCACTAGAATGCCTAACGCAAAACTATTTTCTGTTTTAGATGCTAATAGTGCTTTTTGGCAAATCCAGCTTGACGAAGAAAGTAGTAATTTGTGTACATTCAATACACCTTTTGGCAGATACAAATTCAAAAGATTACCTTTTGGCATATGTTCAGCTCCAGAAATTTGCCAAAGAAAATTAAGCCAAATAATAGAAGGTCTAGAAGGCGTTGAATGTATTATAGATGATATCTTAATATGGGGATCTAATGAAAAGGAACATGAGTTACGACTTAAAAAAGTACTCCAGAGAGCACGAAAAAATAATTTGAAGTTCAATAAGGCTAAATGTAAAATAAAAGTTAATCGTGTGAATTATATAGGGCACGAGTTAAGTGAAAATGGACTAAAACCTGATTTTTCTAAAGTGGAAGCAATTGTTAAAATGCCAGAACCTACAGATGTGCCTTCGCTACAAAGATTTTTGGGAATGATTAATTATTTAGCCAAATTTATTCCTAACTTAACTACTATTACTGCACCATTAAGACAGTTACTTGAGAAAAATGTTCTCTGGCACTGGACTGAAAAGCATCAAAAAGCTTTCGAAACACTTAAAGAATTGATTGCAAAAGCACCCGTATTAAAATTCTATGATGTTAATAAGGATGTAACTCTTTCAGTAGATGCAAGTTCTGAAGGATTAGGTGCTGTTTTACTACAAGAAAACCAACCAATTGCTTATGCTTCCAGAGCTCTAACAAAAAGTCAGAAAAATTATGCTCAAATAGAAAAAGAGCTTTTAGCTATTACTTTTGGATGTTCTAAATTTCATCAATATATATATGGCAAACGTATTACAGTTGAAACTGATCATCGACCATTAGAAAGCATAACTAAGAAACCTCTTTTTAAAGCACCACAGCGATTGCAAAGAATGCTGTTAAATTTACAAAAATATGATCTAGATGTACGGTACAAAAAGGGGAAAGACTTATTAATAGCAGACACTTTGAGTAGAGCATATTTGAATACAACAGCAGAAGATAATGATGAAGATACAGAAATTTGTACACTGATTCCAGCATCTGATGAAAAAATTTATGAATTGAAGAAAGAAAGTGAATGTGATGCTACACTACAGTGCTTAAAGAAATATATTCTGAGAGGCTGGCCAGAAAGGAAACATCAGGTAGAACCTCAAGTCAAAGTATTTTGGGACTACAGAGATGAGTTGACAATGGAAAATGACTTATTTTTCAAAGGAGGAAGGGTAATTATTCCTTTATCTATGCAAAAGGAAATGTTAAATTTAATTCATGAGGGTCATTTTGGTATAGAAAAATGTAAGAAAAGAGCTAGAGATGTTTTGTTTTGGCCACTTATGAACAAGCAGATAGAAGATACAATTTCAAAATGTTTTATATGTAATGAATACCAGAACAAAAACATAAGAGAGCCTATGATACCACATGAAATTCCCAATTTACCTTGGTATAAAGTTGCGACAGATTTATTTGAGATTAACAAAGATGTATATTTATTAATTGTAGATTACTATTCCAACTTTTTTGAAATCTCTAAACTACCGGATACTCGAAGTCAGACAGTGATCAGTTACATGAAATCTCATTTTGCAAGATACGGTATACCATTGATAGTGATATCTGATAATGGACCTCAGTTTGCAAGTAAAGAATTTGCAGAATTTGCAAAGAAATACCAATTTAAACATATAACAAGCAGTCCATACCATCCACAGTCGAACGGATTAGCAGAGCGTTCAGTACAAACGGCGAAGAAATTGTTAAAGAAAGCTCAAGCAGATCATGCTGATCCTTATTTAGCATTGTTAGCTCATAGGAACACTCCAACTAATGAGATGCTAGGATCACCAGCTCAACGACTTATGAGTAGAAGAACAAGAACGGTTCTTCCTACATCTGAAGAATTACTTAAACCTCAAGTTGTGAAAAATGTAAAAGAAAAAATCAACCAAGAAAGAACTAAACAGAAGTCATATTATGATCGTCATACAAAAACATTACCATCGCTAAATAAAGGAGATTGTGTTCGGGTATATCAAGATAATCGCTGGAAACCAGCAGTTGTAGAAGAAGTGCATAAGACGCCTAGATCATATATACTTAGAACAGGTGGATTAGTATTGAGAAGAAATAGAAAAGATATTAGAGAAAACAGTTCAGCTGTTGAAGAGAATATCAGAGGAACAGAACAAGGAGTTAATACACAGAAAACAGATGTAAAAGGATATGATTCCAGATATTCTCAAGGGCAAAGTTTAAAAGATCAACTACCAAACTCTGCTAACTCAGAAACAAGGAACGGTGAGCTAAGAACTAGAAGTGGGAGAGTGATTAGAAAGCCGGCCAGATATTTGGATTGATTTAAGACTGTTAAAACTTTTGAACTCTTTAAAAAACGGAAGATGTAATATTTAATAATTTGTAAATGGTAACATGTAATATTTAGTACCTTGTAATTGGCAACACTTTGGAGACAGGGCTAAAAAAATAGAACTATGTTGGTATTGCAGTCCTCTGTGATTATACATTCTAAGATTGTAAATAAATTATTTTTAAAAGCTAAAAGTGCACCCTCATAATATTATAATGCCTACTCATTCTTTGGGAGCAGTTGAAAGAGGGTTTCCAAACCCCAACATCCTATACAACATTTCAAGTAGAGGCTCCCCGCAAAAGAGACATTGAAGTCATTACGATCGAGGATGATGATGATGATGATGATTATAAATTACCCATCAAGAAACGGAAGAGTTACCGAATGAACCAAGAAACGCCTTCTGTAGAGGATGATTTTATGAACTTGGAAAGTGTAACGGACAGTTTATTAGTGAAAGATTGTTTAGATCAATTAACTTCAAATGAGACAGAAATGTTATGGAATTCTATATCTGAAATTATATCTGAACTGTGTTAAGTAAAAAAACATAAATAAATTTTGTATTTAATCAATAACCTGTTTTTTCCCTATTGTAATAAAAAAAATAATAAAATAATAATCAATCTTGGACTAAAAAAATGGTTCAAGAGCAATATCGCAAAATAATTGTCTTTCCGATACTGGAGACAGCGTCCTTGAGCATCGACAAAATAGGAAAATAAAACAAATTCCATCATTCAAAATTGGATGGTCATTTATGAAGATTCTTCATTGTTTAATTTCTTCAAATATAATACAGGGTTTGGAACCAATCTTGGATGTTTTAGAAAAATCAATCTTGTAATTTTCTGATAGGGTACCGGTGTTCAGGTACTTTTATGACCGACTGTACATACACATCACTAAAAAAAACCCCTTTTTAGTATCAACTTGCATCCCTTTAATCCCATTTAACAATCCGTTTTTTGGGGGGAAAAAAGAGCTCTTCATTGTGTCTGTACGTACAGAGGTCACCCAAAAAATAATCCCCATGGTTTCGCTAATGGTCAACAATGGATATTTCCGTTGAAGTATGATAACCAATTTTTTTCACAATTACAATGCTTACGTCTTACAAGAGAATAAAGAAGCTATATTAACCTACATATTCTTATATAAATAATACCTAAGTCCAGTATATAAATATTTCAAATCAGTAAAATCTCACTATGGCACTCTCAAGAAAATATTCACTAATCATCTAAATTATCCAAATTTCCAAATTACAAACATAATATGCACTATAAATCTCAATGTAAACCAAAGCAAATACAAAATAATGCTTTACGTCGTCAAAATTATCATCCTCTTAAATATCGACCACTAAATAAAATTTCAAATAAGACACAGAATGTGAATCCGATGAACTAACCAAAAAAATCAAAATTATCAATAAAAAAATATGCTCGCATTGTGACGCACGGGTATTGTTAGCAACCGCATCATTGGTAATCGAGCAGCAACCCCATCATTCGCATTTGAATACACCACATCTTACGACAAATGCGAGTAACGAAATGAATTTGTGACTACCAATTCGGTACTTCGAGTCAACCGATGTACCCGTTACTCGGTAACGAATACATGCGGTTTGCTCTAACTCTACTTTTAGACTAACACGTGAACAACCCGCCGTTTGAAATGGCTTTGAGTCCAAAAGCTGATGGCAAGTAACTGCTGGAGAAGAGAAAAGTGGCAGATATTTCTACAACATAGAAAATAACATAACGACTCCTTCCCTCTGAATATTTCCTAGAAGCATTGTTGTAATTTTAAAGTGTTTAATCCCTTTCATGTGTAATTGCAAGCAATGAATGAAGAAACTAAACTGCGTGAGTGCTATAGTGGCAAATCATCTTAGTGCGAAATATAACAAATTTATTTTTCATGAAATGTGTTTCTGGAAATCATTTCATATCACATGTGCATGCACCATCTACTTTGCGTAACTCTGAGCATTCTACGTTTGACTCTGAAAGTGTAAGATCTCCCATGATGTCATGAATAAGTTATAAATTCTGGATTATATTTTCAAAGTGACATTCTCAATATTTCCATTATATTTGAGTCCAACGTGTGTTGAAAAATATCTTGCGGAGAAAGAAGCTTCTTAAAAGAGCTGATGCCTACTCACCCAACAGAAAAACCTCACTTAATGAGATATGTAAATGCCATTTAGACAGAAACGGAAAATAACCTGCATTTGCTTCTAAATGTGGCATGTGGTGCAATTATAATGTGAGATATGTAATATATTATTTGTCGATATCTCTAGTATGAAAGTCGATATGCTAATTCACTTGAAAGAGAAAACTCATATATGTGATGTGCAAGAAAGCCTAGAAGGTTATTTCAAAACTGAAATGCGTATTGACCCATTAAAGAAATCTCATGTGTGATGTATGTCACAAGACATTTTGACAGTATGGTTCTTTAGACAAATATCTGCATATACATATGGGACAAAAAACTTATGTATAAGGTATGTAAGAATTCATTTGGGCAAAACAAAATTTTAAACAGGAATATGCTTATTCACGCAGGAAAGAAACTACACGTATGTGAACTGTGTAACAAGTCATTCACGCGAAAAAGTATATTAAGCAGTCATATGCTTATTCATACGGGAAAGAAACCTCATGTGTGTAAGATATGTAATAAATCATTTACTTACAAAAATAATTTAAACATCCATATACTTATTCACACAGGAGAGAAACCTCATGCATGTGAGTTATGTAACAAGTCATTTGTTTATAAACGTCATTTAAAAAGGCATCGACTTATTCACACTGGAGAGAAACCTCATGTGTGTGACATATGTGGCAAGTCATTTACGCAAAAAGTTTCTTTATGCAAACATCTGCTTAATCACACAGGAAACAAATCTCATGTATGTGAGATATGTAAGAAATCATTTCCTTACGAATGTAATTTAAACAGCCATATACTTATTCACACAGGAGAGAAACCTCATGTGTGTGACGTATGTAACAAGTCATTTACTCGTAAAGGTCATTTAGATAGACATATACTTACTCACACAGGAGAGAAACCTTATGTCTGTGAGGAATGTAAAAAGTCATTTGCTCAAAAATATAATTTAAAAATGCATATACTTATTCACACTGGAGAGAAACCTCATGTGTGTGAGATATGTAATAAATCATTTCGTTACAAACATATTTTTAACAGCCATATACTTATTCACACGAGAGAGAAACCTCATGCGTGTGAGTTATGTAATAAATCATTTGCTATAAAAGGTAGTTTAAAAAAGCATCTACTTATTCACACGGGAGAGAAACCTCATGCGTGTGAGTTATGTAATAAATCATTTGCTATAAAAGGTAGTTTAAAAAAGCATCTACTTATTCACACCGGAGAGAAACCTCATGTGTGTGAGGTATGTAACAAGTCATTTACTCGTAAAACTCATTTGAACAACCATATACTTATTCACACAAGACAGAAACCTTGTGTGTGAGGTATGTAACAAGACATTTACTCAAAGACGTTCTTTAAGCAAACATTTGCTTAATCACACAGGAAAGAAAACTTATGTTTGTGAAGTATATAATAGCCTCTTTACTCAAAAATCTATTTTAAAAGAGGATATTCTTATTCACACCATAAAGAAAATCAACAAATTACATGTGTAACAAATCACGTGGGTGATAGAAAATTTGAAAGAGTGATGTCTACACATAATAAGAAGGCTAAACGTTTATGTAGAAATGTTAGTTTAAGAACCTTTGCTTATGTGTTCAGTAAAGACTTGTGTATGCTATAAAGAAATGTCTTTGTATGGGGTGTACTCAACTTGTCATTTTATCTCAATTCTTAATAAATAATTTATTTGTTTCCAGAAGAAGAAAACCTGGTGTTTCGAGATAAGGAGCAAGCAATTTTAAAGTGCTCCTGATTTAAAACAGCATTTGCTTATCCTTAGTATATAATTAGTAATCAAAGTTTTAATACAGCATATCCGAACAATGAAAAGTTAGATACTGATTATACTGTTCTGAATAAGGAAATTGGCTCTAGTGGCTTGTTTTTTGGCGAAAAATTTTGTTCAGTTTTAGCATCTTGATTTATTTAATTACAAATAAACTGCACATGGGCAAAGTCAAAATGTGCAATGACTAGTTTGTGCAATTTTCTGATGTTTTTTTTTTTTAAGTTAAAATAGGTCGATGTGTACATGGACACAGAGTTTGTAAAATTCTTTTAACTTCTTGTTTTGTTTTTGTGTAGCGGCCATCTTGAAATTGTGTCTTATTGGCGCCGATCTTGGCAACAAAACAGAATCGCCAGAAAAGAAGGGGCACCCAGTTGTAAACTTTTACCAGGAAATTTTATTGATGTCGCATTCCTCCTATTCAGGTAGTAAGCTTGAAAGGCAAAGCACCCGTTGGCGCCGTTGCAGTTTTACTCCACCATGCTTACCAACAGCTATTGATATTGGTGATAAGCGGTGTAAAGTTATTAAAGACATGGAAGTAAGCTGTATAAAAGTGATATTTAGTTTATATAATCAAAATAAGTTAAATAATAAATGAGATAAATTCAAGTTAGCAGAGAAAACAACATATTAAGCATATGGATGTAAAATTAACCGGTTAAACATGATATGCGAAAATAAATTTGTATTAATTAATAATTAGCATGGTAAACAATAATAAACGGAAGTGAAATAATCATGTAATAATGAACCCTTTTCTTGACAAAGGTATGTATTTAATAAAGAAAACGGAAGCACTTCCACAAAGCGCCGTTGCAGTTATACTCGCCAAGCTTACCAACGGTTGACGATGAGCAGCGTACGGTTATTAAAACACATGGAAATAAGCCGAGTAAAGGTGATATTTAGTGCATATAATAAAAAAAGTTAAATAATAAATGACATAAATTCAGGTTAGCAGAGAAAACAATATATAAAAGCATATGGATGTAAAATTAAACGTGATATACGAAAATAAATTTCTAGTAAATTAAAATAAGCACGGAAAACAATATATTAAGCTTAACAGAAGTGAAATAATAATCTAATAATGTGATATTTGTAATAATGAAGTCTTTTCTTGGCAAGATTATCTAATTAATGGAAAAAATTAGTAAAATTCGGATCTGTCTGAATATCTTTCAATATTATAAAATTCCAAAATATTCCTGTATTTAACAGTGCAGTTTCTAAGGAAATTATAGAAGCATAAAATCAAAAAGTACTTTTATAGTTAATATCTTCATTTTATAATTTCAAAGTTCTTTCCAAACTATGAAAATCCATTATCAACACATAAATGAAATCAGCAAATATTCTCATTTTAAATAGAAACTGAATTGCAACTATCTGTTTACATGAAAGTTTTTTTAGTAATAAATTATATTCTTCTCATACTTTTTTTTTTTTTTTTAATTTTATAAATGTATTCTGCAAAAAAATCAAAATATTCGTGTTTCCGTTTATCTTTTACCCCCTCTCGCCATTATTTTGTTCCGCGAACAAGCATCTGTCTCCGAAAACTTCACTAATTATTTCAAAATGTTTGTATCTATTTATTGTTAAAAATTCACAAAAAAAAAAAAAAAAAAAAGACGTGAAAATCCGAAAAAATAATAGATATGTGAAAAAAAGTTTAAATCTGTAAATGCGAGCAGCGAAGGTGGTAATTGAACAAAAATCAATGTTCAAAGCAATGGTTGCAACCTTCGAACAAACGAATCTGTTGAATCTGACGGGTTACCAGGTTTGAACTGTTATCGCCAATATTGGCGGTGTTTACATTTACCGGACGCTTTACGGAAGAAAACCCAAAAAAACTAGTAAAATTCGGATCTGTCGTTAAATATCTTTCAATATTATAAAATAATCCTCATTTTAAAAGTGCAGTTTCTAAAGAAATCGTAAAAGCATAAAAGGAAAAAGCTTCTTTTATAATTAATGTCTTCATTGCATAATTCTAAAATACTTCCAAAACTATGAAAATCTATTATGATCACATAAATGAAATCTACAAATATTCTCATTTAAATAGAAGATAAATTGCAAATTTCTGAATACATAAACTTTTTTTAATAATAAATTATAATCTCAGACTTATTTCTTTAATTTATAAATGTATTGCACAAAATAATCAACATATTCGCTTTAAATTTAGCATATTTATTTTTATTAAGATTTGCTTTCTTTCTCATCAGAACTGAACATCCTTGCATCTCATAACAAGAACAAAGGAACGTATTATTATTCAGTGGTTTTCAACTGATGTGCTGCTTATCAGCAGACAAACAGTAAAGCAACTGAAGTCTGTTAGTTTGATTATCCAAGGAAATGGGCTAGCAGTATGATTATTTTCGTGGTATTCCCAATATGTAACATGGATGCAAACCAGAAAATGGTCTCCTCAGAAAGTTTTCCTTAAAGGCAACTTTCCTCTTAGGCAGATATCGCTCCCATACTTTGTCATAATGTAAAGAAACCACACCCAATGCTGCTAAAAATTTTTATTTAAAGTCTACATTTAGTAACATTATAAAATTTTGAATATGGTCGGAGTTCGGTCTTGTTAAAGATACTTTTATGTGAATTACATGAATTGTATGTATCTATTACATAAATATATAAAATGTTTATTTGGACATTAATTATCAGTAATAATATATTTATGGATTGCGCTTCTTTTTTAATTTTACTGTTGAATTTATCTTTTGATATTAATTTCATTTTTAAATTTTAACACCATAATTTTTTCAAAGAAGTCTTCTGAAATTAGCCAGAATTTCACTCTGTCAAACCTGACAATGTAGTTCACAGATGCAACATAAAAACTATGTCAAATAATAATCACTAAGGATGTATGCATTAGGTATTTTCATGCCAGTTTTGTTTATTTTATGCTTATCAGTGTACAAGAAGATGTATCTCAAACAAATGTCACAAGCTCTGACATTGAGATGTTTATTCACATATAACCGAGACCACAGCAGTAATTAACATTGTAACTGTTAAAATATCCTAGGTTTTAAAAAGCTTCATTGCAAATTATGTGAAATTAATTACTTTACTATCTTAAGAATAAAAAGGGTTTTTTGTTTATATATCAATTGCAAAGCGTGTGAGGGCTAGCTGAAAAAGGCATGCTTTCATGAATATTTTCTAGGGTAAAATAGGCTTATATATACATTCGCATAAGGAAAACCACAAAAATGCTCACACACAATGGTAAGAGATAAGGAGACTTGATCAATTTGTTAAATTTGCCTTCAGTTTTCAAGCCCATTTGTAATATAGCCTTCAATGAAAAACTTTGGAAGCACTTCCGCAAAGGATCCGGTCCGCCAAAAATGGCGATAATAGTTCAAAACTGGTAATTGATAACACGGCTTTTTATCTATAATAGTAGGAATTAAATCAGTTTTCATGCTTATAATTTTGATGTATTTTTAATGTATTTTAACAATTTCTTTTCAGAAGATGCTAGGTGTTTATATATAATACATGATTAGAATGAAATAAAAAAATATTAATGGTTCTCTGAGACGGCAAAATAGTTATGTAATCCCAGGGTCATCAAAGATGGTAAACCGTGCTTTGTGTAATTAATCAAAGTTTGAATGACTCTTGAAAGATAACAAAATGTATAATGTTCTACTAGTTTTATATACATTGCTACCTTGTGGGATTTGAAGATTATTGGCATTGTCAAATTTATTATGAAAAAGGGAGTTGTCTTGAAATAAAATGCATTAAGCTATCAAGAAGTAAATTCAAAGTACAAGTTTGAAAAATTGTACTAAAAATATTATTATCTGTATGAATTACAGAGAACATATGTAATGCATTGTACCATAATATATTAAAATATCTGTATAAACAAAAATGAACAAAAAAGAAAGGTTAAATATTTTCTACCTCAACACTTAAAAAAAATCCTGCTATACAACAAACAGTTAATTTCTGATTACATGATATTGGAAGCATTTTCTTTAGATTTGTCTGACAGTTAAGACCATTCAATACTGGTAGTTTCATTTGGGTTCATATCATGGTTAGATGGCTGGCTGCTTGGTTGATTTTTGTGGTTTTCCTCGTATGTAATGCAGATGCGGGCCAGTTTCCCTTGGGAAGTTGTTCATAGAAACATCCTTCTTCGGATCGATAGCTGGTATGCTTTGCCATATTGAAATAACCTAAGCTTTCGGTCAGATTCTACACTGATATGTGTCTGTTGTGAGCAGGACAATGATCATTCAGCTTCTATCCATGTGTATTTAAAGAGTGTCAGAACCATGGGATTCATAACAAAATCGACCATATTTTAATCTTGCAAACTTTATAAATTTTCCTGATATTCTTGAGTCATGGGTTTCATTAACAAGATATTCATACTTTTGTTCAAGTTCACAAGCACTCGAGCAGTACAACTGCTGAATACTGGTAGTTTGAGTCTTCAGTATTCATTATCTTGGGCCATCACACTGTCATGACCTCTAAAGCTGTTACTGCTTGGCAAAATAACAATCTCACTTGACCAAAAATTTTTTCAGAGATGGATTTTCTTCATTCCAAAGTGAAATGTGGGTCATAACAAATCATTTGAACTGATTATGGCAAGACATCTATCTAGTCATCACTGGTATTCATGCTTGTTTCATTATTTTATGGTGACAATTATTTTGTTATTTCTTTTTTAAGTACTTTTAATGTGTTATTGAAAATATTTGTTATATATATGTTACTGTGAAACACCGGAATCTGGAGAATGTCGACTTTCACCGGTGAATGTCAACATTCACATAGTCGCTTGGTGTATGTCCGAAATATTTTCCAAATACTCTTATTTCTGACTTACATCAGTGAATTCAACATTCACCATGTACTAATGGTGAATGTTGAATATATGAGAATATTATATTTTCTTCTTCGTAATTTAGTCGCGAAAAAACACACAAATGCTTAAAACACACAATACATTCAAAATGAGAAAGGAAAATAATAGAAGTTAAAAATATACAGTACGTAGTAAATGAAAAAAAAATAATAGTAATAAAAAACTTACTAAATTATGTGATTCAAATCTGACTAATTGCAACAACTTAAACTATTATGAGACTTTGAATTGTACAAGAGGCCCTTGCTTTTACAGCTGCATTTATGGGAAACAGCCAGTCGCCTCTCTTTTCGACCTACACCACAGCATATCTGTGATTGACGACATACACTGGTGAGGGTCCGAATATACAAGAATGCAATGTTATATTTGATCTTTCACTGACGTATTTGGTGAATGTTGACATGCTGCGGTGTACAACTGATTTGTACAACTCTAATTTTGGAACAATGAGAAACAACTGCTGCTGGTGATTGTTAGATTGTAACTCAATTACTTCAAGTTACAAATCTGGTCTCACTGCTTCATAGTTTACATTGAAAGGCATGCTGAAAATATTCAGTTCTATTAGAATTGCAGTGAAATCTGTATTCAAATTCAAAATCAGACTCAAAACTATTGCATTTTGACATTTAAATTGTTCATATGACAAAGATAGTATATGAAAAATTCAAAGTTTGAAAACCATGCTGTATTTTTTTACATTTCACACATTATAGAACAATTCCTGTAGGTACATCAACAAGATCAAATAGTATTTATAAAACTCATGGTTACATCAAGCACAGGTTTAATATTCAATGCAAATTTAAACAGGCCAACTTGAAAATAATTAAAATTTTCATGTTTAAAAAAAAAAGATTACCTTTATTTAGTTACATTATCAGTAACTGTCACTGTCGGGGAAATTTTCAGTGTGAGATATAAGTCTTGTTATACTTATCTGTGCTCATGCCATAACAGAAAGTCGATGAGCAAAACTTAATATGCACAGTATAAATGTCGATGAAATGAGATAACAGATATCTGTGTGAACTCATTTTTTGCACTGATCACATGATATTCCCTTTTGTTTTTGTATAGCCCAAACAAAAAGGAATATATATTTACAATATACATTATAAAAAGAAAACTCCCCATATTACATCTCCAAGCAACGGAAATTTAATTAAAAAACATCACTGAAAAGATATTTTTCAGAATTAAAAAAAATTATTTTTTTTAAATAAAATTAAAACATATTTTTTTAAATTCTGAAAAATATCTTTTCAGTGATGTTTTTAAATTAAATTTCAGTTGCTTGGAGATGTAATATGGAGAGTTTTCTTTTTATAATTTATAGTGAATTATTGCTTTTTTACTTTGCAGCTTCAGCGCAAGTCTTGGGCTTATTAATTTACTTTTAATTACTTTCATTGTGAATATTTACAATATACATTATGTATTGTGTAGTAATAAATCTATTTTTATAATTTGCTGGATAGAATAATACATATCTGGATAGTATCTTCAAGCAGGTTGGAGCTGTCCACGGGCCATAGTTTATCCATCGCTGAACTAAACTGTCAGATTTGACAGAGTGAAATAGTGACTACATTTTCAGAAATGTATTATATGAAAATTCAAAATAAAATTAGAATCAGAAGATAAATTTAAAAGTAAAATCAGAAGAAACGCTGTGCATGAATATATTATTAATAATAATTAATAATAAAACAAATATTTTGAGTATTCATATAATAAATGTATACAATTCATATAATATGTAATTGTAGTTATCTACCTTTGACCATATTCTCCATTTTTATAATGTTATTAGAGAGACGTAAACTGTTTGACTTAAAAAGTTCTCCAAGATCAGGACAGTACATCATTTCAAGGTTTTTCAGACCAAACCTCTGATCCTTCCTATGGTTTATGTTCACACAATGCACATAAACTTACATAACTTTTTCATGAAATTTTTTTTCAGAGTATTCATTGATCACGCAGCATAGCTTTCCAGTACCAGGAAACAAAATCAGGATTTTGAGGTTAAAATTGCTTGTCGTTTGTCATATCAGTTTGATTTGCCTTGCTTTCATTATAGCAAAGCATGTGAAAAATATCTGCCTAAGAGAAGGAATGCCTTCGTGCAGGACTTTCTGGGGGAGTCTGGTTTTTGTATCTGTGTAGCATATTGGGAAACCGCGGAAACACACATGCAATTGGCACATTTGTTGAGATTAGGACAATAATCAAGCTACCAGAATTCAGCGACTATACCATCGAATTTCAATGTGAAAGTAATGAATTCTGCCTTTTCTGTTTCGGAGGTGTGGTGAGTTTCTGAGATCAATAAAAATTAATATGCCACATTTAAAGTTTGTATGTTAGTTTTTATTGTACGACACATGCACACATAAAATGAATCAATAAGTCAGAGCAGAATATAATTTATTACTGGACAAACTTTATTTTTAATGTAGTCAGACAGTTGCAATAGTTTCTATTTCAGTGTTGCTGAATATTGTTTTTTTCATTTATGTCAAGATAATACGTCTTCAGTCATACTTTTTTAAGTATTTCAAAATTATGTAATGAAGGTACAACTAATAAAAGTGGCTTTTTCATTTTTTTATGTTTTTACAATTTCCAAAGAAACTGCACTGTTAAGAACAGGAATATTTTGGAATTTTATATTCTTTAAACATTTTCAAAGATAGATCTGAATTTGACAATTTTGTTTTCAACAAATTGATAACTTTGCAGTGAAAAGGTTCAGTATTTGCTATGATCATATGGTTCTGTTTTAAAATAAGTAGACCTATATCACCTAACTCGCTAATACACAGTCAATTACGATAAACGCATTTCAAGGAAATTCCTTATCTGGCTGTTCTATCCTTTGAAAGTCCATCTCTGCAACAGGAAATGACGTACTACGAGCCGGAGGGCATATGGAATAGGGGGTTGATGGGAACCTAATGTCTAGTCCTTTCATTGTTATTCGCAATTTGCACGTTGTAGTTTCGCAGTTGTCGATCGTCTTTGCAGTGTAATTTCATCTGATTTTTCGCACTACCGTTTCTAATTAGCTATGAATAGATGGAATTATTTTCGGTTAGTTAAGGAAGTTGTCGGAGACAGGGATACTTGTTTGCAATGGTGTGTTTCACATGAGTTACTGCCTTCGTCAAAAACATGCTCTGAGGGGCATAACATGAAATTATGCCATAAGAGAGACGGATTACAGATATTTCGTTGCCGTCGTACTCACGCCTCTGGGAAAGATGAGCAAGTGTCTCAAGCAACAGGCACTTGGTTCGCAAGAAGCAAACTTTCTCCTGAGAAAGTTATATTATTAACGTATATTTTTTCCCAGGGAGAAAGCTATGAAAATGCTGTTTTACAGAGCAGCATTGATAACAAAGTAACTTCCTCGGAAACAGTCAGCGACTGGTATTCGTACTGTCGCGAGCTGATTACCGACAGAATGCTGCGTGCAGTTCACTGAACTAAAATTGGCGGTGTCGGCTGCGTTGTTGAGAGAGATGAAACCAAAATAGGTAAACGGAAGTACAACATTGGAAGGGTCGTTGAAGGAACATGGATTATTGGGATGTTCCAGAGAGAAACGAAAGATTTCCGCCTGGAAATATGTCCAGAAAACAATAGATCTGTGGAGACCCTGATCCCACTAATTAAAAAGCACGTGGCTAAGGGATCAACTATTATTACTGATGAATGGCGGGCCTACTCATCATTAGCCCAGAATGGATATTATGTGTATCAGACCGTGAATCATTCGACCAATTTCGTTAATCCGGTAACTGGTGCACATACCCAGTCTATAGAGTCAAACTGGAGGCCTTTAAAAGTGAAACTTCAAAAAAGTGGCGTTCACAAAGAAAATCTTGCAGGTCACCTGCTGGAGTATTTATTTCGGCGTGAAGTAAGTTATAATAATAGTGATCCATTCACAGAAATTCTTAATGCAATTAAGGATTGTTTTCCTGTAACATAATAAGTCTTCGGCAATTTCCTTAACAACACAGTTAAAAAAAAGGGCCCTTTTCAGGGCCATACAAATTTAATAAAAAGATATGAAGTATTGCTAAGCCTAAATATTACTATATACATTTTAATTTATATACTTTATCATATTTAACCGATTAATATTATGTCTTTTCCTGCTAACTTTAATTTGTATGCTTTAAATATCATGGTTAACCTATTTCACCGATTAATATTGTCTTTTCCTGCTAACTTTAATTTGTATGCTTTAAATATCATGTTTAACCGTTTGATATTATGTGTGTTTATTTTACTTCTATATGGTAAATATCTTCTAACTTAACTGTAACTTTTACTTTCATATTGTAATTATCTTCCGCTAAAATCATGGCCGATTACCCATTGGCGAGTAAATACGAACCGCCGCAACGGATCCTTTGAGGAAGTAAGAAAAGAAGAAGAAGAAGAAAGAAAGAAGAAAATTTAATCCTACACCCTATGTAAAATTTTGTTTTAAAAGTCATCTTTTTACATAGATCCTCCGAGATCAACTGATACGAGAGAAACAGATAATGTGCCGTAGCTTGGGTTGCATTAATTTATTTTCTGTTCTATATAATATCTAATGTTTTGTAATTTTTTTTATAATATTTAATTTTTTGTATAATTTGGTCTACTTTTTGTTTCCTTTTATACTTTTAGGACATTTTCTTCTTTATTCAAATTATTCATATTTTCTGTTCTTCTAAGAAGTAAAACACTGAGTTGGACACTGATGCTTTTTTTCGTAACATATAAAGTACAAGACCTTTGTTCAGTTTGAATTGCAGCTTAAAACATTTCTTGTCTTTTTCATAATATATTTGATAATACTAATAATCTTCAATAGTACTCAAACTTGCTTCAGTAGCATTGTTAATAAACCTAGAACATGATACATTTCATTATTTTTCAAGAATTATTTGAACTTAGATTCACTACGCAAGTAGTGGTTTGCTAATTTTGATGACCCTGGGGATTCATAAAACTATTCTGTCATTGTAGACAATCAATAATATTTTTTATTTCAATTTAATTATCTGTTGTGTGTCACAGTATCCATCCTATCAAATGTTATTGTTAGAAAACCATTAAGAATTTATTATGTCATTAAAATTTTAGGCCACTAATATTGATTTATTCTCATTATTTTATATTACAATAATCAAAATAAAAATATTACTTAATTAATTATTTAAAATTCATATTTTTGCAGCCCATGAAATAATATATTTTAGGGGTTGGAAACATCATGGTTCTGTTTGCTTAGTGCTACATTAACAGCCGTGTTTCCGATTATCATTCACCCCCTTTCGCGATATTTTCTTCTGGGAACCATCATCTGTCTCCGAAAACTTCATTCATGGTATGGAAATTTTACTATCTATTCATTGTTAAAAATTAATAAGAAATAAGAGGAAAATCTAAAAAAATAATGATAAATATGTGAAGAAAAATTTTAATCTGCAAATGCGAACAATGAGCGTGGTAATTAAAAAAAAATCCATCTAAGAGCAATGGTTGTAACCTTCGAACAAGTGAATCGGTTGATTCTGAATCTGACAGATATCTGAGACCCCGACGAAGGAAGTTTACCCCTCACGTGACCGGATATGT
>KK118962.1:0-74292 GCA_000611955.2 Stegodyphus mimosarum
ATCATAAAAACAGAAATCATGACACATGCAGAATATAAAAGCAGCAGTTATAAAATCTACTACCGGTGGGAAACCAGTAAAAAGCAGTACATTTAATAAACATTCGTCTGACGCCATTTCTTTTCGATCGCAAGTCTTTCAAACGGTTGCACCTCACCAGCCGTAAACGAAGCGATCGCTACGTCGCACGAAATGGTTTCGATCGGTGCTCGAGAATTGCAAATTTTCCCTCCGTGCGAAAAGCGCGTCATATGTGACGTCACTCTCGTATCGAGATCTTCTCGCACGCTAGGAGAATAGGGCCCTATCTCACGACGAAGATGAGGTTCTCATGCATGAACTTCGACGTAGAAATCCACAGTTGCCAGAGCTTTCATTCGAGGATTTTTTAAATGTGGATCCTAATGTCATCTGCACGGAGGAAATATCGGATCACGATATTATTAGCAGCATAATCAACGAGAATGAGAGACTTTCAGATCCAGAAGAAGAAGAAAATGAAGTAACACCCAGACCGACTTTAAAACAAACTGCTGAATACTTGTCAGAACTTAGACGATTTTTTGAGGCCAGTGATAATTGTGAAATGCTATCAAATATAGAGAAGATGGAGTCTTGCATTGTACAATCTGTTGTTTTAAAACAGACAAAGATAAGTGATTATTTTGTTGCTCAATGACTTAATAAAGGTATGTTTTACAAGTATTTTATATTTCTTGTTTGTTTAATAGAATGGATATCCTTTATTAAGTAGTAATACTATTAAAAATAATTCCTAATACATAAATAAAAGCAAGGAATAGTATCACTAACCTGTCTCGAAAACATTAAAATGTGAAATACTAACAATTTCCGATGCCTTTCTAAATTACGAACTCTCGATTTAACGAACTGTTTTCGTAGTCCCTACGAGTTCGTATAAACGAGCGTCTACTGTACCTTGAAAACTTTTTATTGAGTTATTTTTTAAAGTATTTAAAAATAACTTTTAAACTTTATCTTCTAATGCTTACTCTAATTTTTTATTTCTTCAGTATTTAATAATTTCTTGTTTCTTCAATATGTTTTCATTCAAACTCTGCTTTTTCACATTTGCAGAGTCCAATAACATATTACTTGAAATTCTGCTTCTGTTTTATCCAAACACATGAATCATTCTGTTGAATACAAATAAATTCAGGGTCTCTAGAAATCAAGTAAACAAACCACAACATAATTTTTAAGGTTGAATTACATGTAAAACTTACCCTTCAATTTAGGAATTCATAATTAAATATGTTTTTTTAGCCTGCTAATAGTCCTTCAATGTTATGCATAAATTATTGGAATATATTTTCAGATTGTGTTGCAAGTTATTGCTGTTCATGAAAACTATAAATAATCGAATTTCCATTCTGAGATCTGTTTGAAACTATGTAGATATTTTCAAGTAACCGAAAAGTATATAAACCTGACTAAATTTTTGTCAGATAAAAATTGTTGTATGTATCAGGCAGATTTTTCACTTGAATGATAAAACTGTAAAAAAATTAATTCATAAAACAAATTTTGTGTGCCTTGGATTAAAAAACTTAAAACTGCTTAAAGAACGTGATCAATCGTTAGTAGCAGTTGAACGAGAAGATGTGGCTTGCATATTCACAAAGCCTACAGACCTTTTTCCTAGAGTCTGCTCTCATTGGACGAAACATCTGCTTGGCGGTCATATTTGGAATAGTGAATTATCACCTTGCAGTCTTCGTAATTAACGCCAAACATACCTTGTGGGCTTTCCAGTAAAGCGAGGAGAAACACCGTTTATTTCATTCGATATTTTTTTTATTTTATGAATGAAAGCTAAGGGGAATTGTGTGGAATTTTTTTTAAATAACCTACTGATCTTATTAATAGTTTATTTGTATTTGGTTAAAGAATGAATTTAAACTGTTAAAGGTACGATAATTGTTTTGCAAGAAAAAGTATTTACATGGAAATGGGATATGTACTTTTTTCGTCATTTCTGTTAGAGAGAGTCTGTTATGTAAATTTACATAGCGCATTTATTATACAAATAAAAGAATATTAAAAAAATAAACCAAATGAAAACATTCTATAAACATTTAAGGGCGTCGGATACCTATTCTTTTTACTTAAGTTATGAGTAAGTATAACTAAAATTATATTTTATTCCATTATGCGCTATTTCTATTGTAACGCTTTTCAGGATCTTGGATCGTAATCTTGCAACTAGTATCTACTACAAAGAGTACAAACCAGTAAATAAAAATTAAAAAAAAAATACCTTTAACAAAAATAGAGAAAATAAAAGTGTTAAATTTTTAACACTGTACCCGAAGGCGAAAAAACCAATAATAACAAAGCCATAAGGTGAGGATAAAAACAAAAATAAGTCCGTGCAGTAAGAGTTTGTAAAAGATCCAAGCATTTTTTCCCGCGCTCTGTACCGTTGAGCTGCGGTTCCTTCTTCAACTTCCACACGCTTTTCGGTACACCAGCTCACATACAAATAGCAAAGGCGATGAAACAAATGTCGCCAAGCACAAGATTCTGTAACCCTACTTTTCCTATTTCAACCAATCAGACCAAACAATAGCAGAAACGGTCTGTAGGCTTTGTGAATATGCATGTGGCTTGCTACGTCACTCTCGTATGGAGATCTCTTCGCATGCTAGGAGAATACGGCCTTAGGGCTGTCCGTTTGACGACTTCTTAATGGAATAGATTTTTAGCCACTGACAAAGGATTTTAGTGAAATTTACCTGAAATTTTGAATCATCTGGTAGCCAAAACTGTTTGTAGGATTGATGCAATAAAGGCTTAGGTACTCCAGATTATCTCCAAAGACGAAATGCATTTTATTTCTGTTTAGTGAAGACGTTAAGTTCGCCTGTGTTTCTTGGGCCTAAACACGGAGTATAAAGAGTGGTGGGCCCAAAGTTCTGCTAGTATAAACGAGCCTTTACATTTCAATTGTTTTTCTTGATAGAAATTAAGAAAGTAAAAAACAACGCCTCAAAATAAGTTTAGACTTCTGTCATAGGATCATGAATAATTACATATGACTGATAACTAAACAAGCCTATTTACAGTTTTTACGGGACAAAATTCATACATTTGTGAACAACGGGAGGACGGGAAGCATTAAGAAAACTTTTCTGTCCTTTTCAAAAGTGAGCGTATGTTCAGGCTGTCCATTACATTATTTGTCTGAAAAAATTAATTCGGAATAACAGAATTTATATTAATTGCAAATAATTTAAACCACTAAAGAATAAATGAAAATTCTTGCTAGATGAATATTTCATGTTATAGGAATGGCCTGTCAAGAAATACATAGTGAAAATAATTTGTAGGCTACCGAAAAATAAGCAACTTATTAAATTTAAAACTGTCAAAGCGGGTAGTATTTTCAATCATGCAGCGCTTAAATGGACGTATGTACAGTACTTCTGAAAATGTTTTAAGGATTGTTCCTGTTGGTAACGTTGCCGTGAAGACTGAATGTTTTTTTTTGTATTTGGAAATGGAACTTTGTGTTAATCAGTAATCAGTATGTTGCAAAATGCGTTGAATTATTCTAATCAACATTAGTTTTCTAACCGTTTCCACAGCAAAATTTGTCATTTTGCGTGTGGACATCATCGCTTATTCAAAGTAAGTTTCTGGAATTCATTTTCTGTCGCAATACATTATGTTTTCGCTATGGTTATTATAACGTAAGTATATTATATATTCATATGATGGATTATTGTTTCGTTTTATTTTGTAGTGTCTTAAAAACTGCGAGTTTTACCTTTTTTGTTTGTTTGTTAAAGAGTAAGTACTTGTGGTATTCCTGAAGAAATTTTATGGTTGTTCTTTTCCATTGCAGACAAATCCCACAAGTGCATATTTTAAAATCAAGTTAAAAAAAAGGAGATTTGTATGTAATAAGCTTGGAGTATAACAAAAAGAATACATGTGAAAATTATGTTGTAGCTTGTTAAAAAATGAAGTATCGTGCGCATGGTTGTCTGAATGTTCTGAAAATTAATGACTTCTGTTAAGTTTTTTTGTGTAACAGTACAGTATTAAAAGTTATGAAATTTTAAATCTGGTGATAAATTATAATAATTTCTTCGAAAAACAAAATCTGCTAGTTGGAGATTTTAATCTGTCTGCTGATACTACACTCAGATAAAATTACATAAAAATTGATAAATCTAAATAAGAGAAGAAAAAAGTAAGTGTAATTGTCTGTGGGTATTTCTGTTGTTCAGGATGGCTTTGTGTAACAGCGATTTTTCCAAAAATCGCTGCTACACAAAGCCAAAATAACAAGTCAAAGAATTGCACAAACTCTGTGTCCATGTACTGCTGAAAATTGCCAATTTTTGCCAAGATCACCTGTAAATATCTTTTTACCATAAGTCATATGTAATTGGCAAAATTTTGTTTTCAAAGTTTCATTTTTTGTTGGTACCATAATTGCCCTTAGCACAACCAGTGCACACTTCTGGTGTAGCCGGGAATTTTCTTGAAACACACCTGGGGAAGTCAGGGAATTTCATTTTTCTCTTAGAGTGGCAATCCTAGAAAAGACAGTTAATCAAATTAAATTAATCTGACTAAGAAACATATGCCATGTGTATAACTTTGTTATAATATTTATGCAACAAAGGAATGTGTTCCCATATAAGTCCAACAAACGGAGCAGAATGGGATTGCCGACAACACTGCTTCTTTTAATTTTACAAAATTTTAAGGAGTGTAATATGCATGTAAATTTTTATAATACACAGAGAATAATTTATAAATTATTTAACAGAAAAGTGCTGTATTTTATTATAATTAGGAAAACATTTGTGTACGCTATCAGAAATAATGTTTAATAGTGAATTAAAAGCAAGTTTTCAAATAATTTGTTTAAATTTTGACTACTTCAATTTTAACTTCATTCCCACGTAAAATTTCATATTTAAGCATAATAATTATCATTTGTAAAATTTTTCAGGAAATCTTAACTATTTTGGATTCCTGAAAATGTGTACTATTATTTGTAAGTGGTCATTGGTCTCATTAGCTTTTGT
The DNA here is from genome assembly GCA_000611955.2 of Stegodyphus mimosarum. Taxonomy (NCBI): domain Eukaryota; kingdom Metazoa; phylum Arthropoda; class Arachnida; order Araneae; family Eresidae; genus Stegodyphus; species Stegodyphus mimosarum. The sequence goes on from KK118962.1 coordinate 5,070, forward strand.
CATGCATTTTTCACACTTATCACTGGCTATTGAGGCGGGGAAATATTTATGTTCATTTTCTTTTCACACCAGATTAATGAAAAAGCAATTAAAGAGAAGACAGTCTTGCTTAATTATTTTATCCCCTTTCGAACCTAGGAACCGTGACTAAGAATGACCTTAGGGGAGGGGGGAGACAGGGAAGCCATGAAATAAATTGAAGAGGCTTTTAGACTTAGATTTTACTACTTTTAGAACTTTTAGATTTTTGTTATTTACTAGAAAATAACATCTGAAATTTCACGTGTAATTGAAGTAAAAAAAACCCTTTCTTGCATTTTCTTTAATCTGTTTCTTGAATTATTTTTATTTAGAGATTTAACTAGAATTTCAAATGTTTAAAAAATTTTTAGTAACTAGAAAATGAAAGGAATGAAATATTACTGAAATTTGAAAATATTTCTTAAAAAAGGTAATTCGCTATTTAAGCAGTAAAAGTATGCTAGTTCTTGATTGGATAGTATCTCTAACAAATGTCCGATGAACTAATTAAACATGTCTGCTGTATCGAAGCAAAACTAGTGTTTAAAAGTAAAACTATTGAACTATTCCTATTAAATTAAATTATTGCAAATATTAAAATTTACATAAAAGTAATACTTTTCATTTTAATGTTCATATGATTGAAATGTATTTAACCATTTCGATGATTTAAACAACAGAGGATTCTGAACTCAAGTACAAGAGGATTTAAGATTAAAGCTTACAAAACAGGAGCTCACCATTGTAAGAAAAATATTCTTGCACATTCAAAATAAATTCTAATTCAATAAAAAAGTTTTGTTAACTGTAAACGTATTTTAAAAACCAGTTTATTTTACTTTACCATGGTTATTTCTATACAAAATCTTTTAGTGAAGCAGATTTAAAAATTAAGTGGGACTGGAATTTAGTTTCTAAAATTATTATGACCCTAAGGAAGAGGTGGTTGAGAGGAAAAATTCGGCACTTAGTGTATTACATGCCCTAAAATAGAATAAAAATGGAGAAGGGAAAACAACTCATTTTTGGTTTATTTCAAAGGCAAAAATTTAAATTCTATATGTAAAATCAATTATTTTTCTAAGTATTTTTTTTTAACCACTACAAGAAAGCACATATTTTCTCCTAGATCACCCAAAAGGTCAGGGTGAACAAATTGTTTCATTAGAATAGCAGAGAAACACGCCAATGTGACAATCAAAATCGCTGAAACAACCTTGTATTTGGCGTACATTTATTAAAACATCCAATCGATTTTGAGGGCAGCTACAGGTCCCTCCTCATCAGGAGAACGAAATTTCTAGAAAGGGAAAGCAACCTCAGTAACGGCTTTTTATACCATTCGGTAGTACCATGCGCAAGGAGGCAACGCCATCTATCAGCAAAAATAATAACCAAGAATTATGTTAATAGAATTTTAAAAGCGTTAGGAAGGACTGCGTCGGACTTAAAAATCATTCACTAAACATGCTAAATCTTTGTGAATATGAAAAGCGTCAAGAAAATCCAATTCACCAATGGAAGAAGCTTTTTGGATAATTTTTGCAGATCCAAAATCAAAATTATGATTAAATTTTGAGCTATGATACGCTATTGAAGACTTGTTAATTTCCCCCTTTCGGACATAAGATTCATGTTCCTTGATACAAAACTTTAACGCTCTTTTTGTTTGGCCGATATATCTCAAGCCACACTGACACGATATACTATAAATTCCCCAAGAATTAAAGTCAGAAATGCAGTCTTTAAGAGTCGTACCGTGAATTTTATTGATAGGATAGAATTTGACTTGAAAATTGAATTTCTGGAGAATCTGTACAACTTTATAACTAACAGAAGGATAAAATGGAAGCACGACAAGGTCATTAATATTATTTCTAACAGTGGAATGTCTTCTTTGATGGGAATCTGAAAATTTTTTAACAGCTTTATCAATGATCACGGGAGAAAATCCTCGGTCAATAGCAACTGCTCTCAAATAATTAAGTTCATTGGTAAGCAAAGATTCTGAGGTTCAACAAACTTTAAGCACGAGAAATACAAAAGGAAAGGAAGCCATTTTTTGCTTAACAGGGTAGCATGACTTAGCATGGGGTGATAAACAAACTGCAAAGGGTTTACGGTACACAGTAGTGCTAAAATCAGCGTTTCTGACTTTAATTCTTGGGGAATTTATAGTATATCGTGTCAGTGTGGCTTGAGGTATATTGACCAAACAAAAAGAGCGTTAAAGTTTCGTATCAAGGAACATGAATCTTATGTCTGAAAGAGCGAAATTAACAAGTCTTCAGTAGCGTTTCATAGTTGGAAATTTAATCATAATTTTGACTTTGGATCTGCAAAAATTATCCGAAAAGCTTCTTCCATTGGTGAATTGGATTTTCTTGAGTCTTTTCATATTTACAAAGATTTAGCATGTGTAGTGAATGATTTTAAGTTCGATACAGTCCTTCCTAATGCTTTTAAAATTATTAGCTGCCCTCGAAGTCGATTGAGTGTTTTAATAAATGTACGCCAAATAAAAAGTTTTTTTTCAGCGATTTTAAATTGTTTCATATTTCAGAATTTCACAAAGGACATTGGAAGCATGGGATAGGGATATTGCCGGCTTTTAACTTGTAAAGAAAGGGAGGCAACAGAAATCATTTTAAAGTGGTTCATGAAAAGACCGACTTTTCGTTAGAAAACTCGGAGTTCAAGAAAACTGATTTGATAAGTAATACATAATATTAGTATAGTAATACATAATATTTTTTTCATACAGACTTCTCAAATGTTCAGTTAATTGATTAAGAAAAAAGCACGAGCATTATAACAGACATCTCGAAGGTAACGGTCCATGGAAGTTAACGTTGAAATGTAAGCTAAAAAAATTAGTGGTACTTTAAAGAAAGGCTGAGAAAAATCATTGTGCCAATTCATTTTTTAGGAAACTATCTTTTTTAGCATACTAATTCGAAGATAAAGTTCAAGCGCTACATGTTGAGGGGGGCACAAGCAAATGTGCCCTTTCACGCAAGCTTATAGCCTCTCTGTACGATGTCACATTGAGAAGTGAAATAAAAATAAGGGAGATTAAAAATTAAAAAAATCTCTAAAATGAAAGAAATTTTTTATGATGGAGGTTAATGATTTTTTTCATATGTTTCTTGATATAGGCATCTAATTTGATTTCAAATAATAACATTTAAATAAAAAGAATGCAACTTTTAGTCAGCATACTGAAATCCAAGAAGTTGCTACTTAATATTTTAGTTAAAGAACTGAGAGGGCCTTAAAATATATTGTCATAGCTGTAAAATATTTTTTTCTGTTCTTTGATTAAATGGTATTTCCCCCATTTTTTTTTTTTTTTCTGTAATGAAACATAACTATATTTAATCTCAGCCGTATAACGTTAAAAGTAGCATGTGAGGAACTTCACAATGATATACAGTACAAAGTCTGATATCCGAACTCTTCAGGAATTCTGAATTTGGGATTTTTCCGGATATTAGATCATTACTTTAAATCTAGTAAAAGATGGCATGTAGAAATAATAAAAATATGAAATCATGATTTATGAAATAGTGAAGCATTTATGATCTATAGGTTATCAAAATTTACAAAAAAAAAAAAAAAAAAAAAAAAAAGCTTAGCATTTATTTGTTTACTGTATTAAACATTTCTTTGAATGTAAATTGTTTAAGTTGCTTTGTTTTTTGTGTTAATACTTTCTGTTCAATTCTATAGTTAGACATAATTTCTTGTTCAGTTATGAAGTTTCACTGTTCAAGTCCTGAAGTTGCTGTGTCAAGAATTCTGACTAACTTGCCAATCAAAATTTTTTTGTTTTCAATAACCTGTTACTTTCTTCGCTATCGGTAGCAGTATTTTCTGGATCTAAAACCATACTGCAGATTGCTCTGTCCGTTAGTTGATTGATGATTGGAGCATTGTCATCGCAATAAAAATCTTCTGTAATATCTTCTTTTATTACCACTTCTTCACATTTCTTTACAAAATCCGTTAATTGGAAAATTTTACCAGTGGTTTGTACTATCCGAAAGACCTCAGATTCATGGCTATCATCTTCATCCGCCTTACTGTGAAATATGGTAGCTGGCTGTAAATTTTTCCTAGCATTTTGTAAAGTATCTGAAGGCACATCCTCCCACGGTCTTGTGGTACTCCACCCAACAGATTTTATGCTAAAATATTTAAAAAATTCTTGAATAGTCTTGACATTATTCAAGAAATTTAACATAGATTTTAATAAAAATGCTACTTTATATTTGCATTTCAGCATGCACACTATTTTGATTATCCATAGGCTAAAAGATGGACATACAGTTTGGAGGAAAGAATAACATGGATACGTCATCTTTCATTAAACCTTTAAGTGAAATATGAGTCAAACAGTTATCTACAATCAGGACAGTTTTTGTATCATTAGGTAAATCAACCGAATTTAAATTTTGCCAAGCCTCATGTATGAAATGATATTCAAACCAATCATACATTAGTGCTTGTATCATATGTGCTGTTTTATTTGTATGATATATAACGAGGAAATTCTTTACTTCTCTAAATGCTCTAGGTCGTGCATTTTTCAGATTAGGAAAAGTTTACATTTTTGTGTTCCTACAGCATTTGCACATGTTAAAATTGATAGTCTAGTTCTGGAATCTTTGAGACCAGTTGGAGCCTCTTTTGTAGAGGTTGCCAAGGTATTTCGCAGTACTATTACCAGAAACAGTGACGTAGTGAGGGAGGCAAAGGGGGCACCTGCCCCGGGCAGCTATTTGCTAGGGGCAGCAAACTACGTATTGTTGAATAAATATTAAGGAGATTCGAGGAAATTCAACTCTGCGAAACAGTGAAACCAAAAACATCTGCAACAATATGCAGTGCGGCAACTACCATGCTTTAACTGTTAAAGGAGTCATCCCATCTAAGTATCCGTATTAATGTTTCCATTTGTGTTTACTCTAGCATTCGTACTTTCTAGATTCTATCCCTTTTTCTATTAGAAAAAGATGGAAATGCCACTCTGTAGCTAATTTTAAGCGTATCTTTAAATTCACCCTCCACAGAGTGACTGTCCTTCAAAAATCCATTGCATCTAGGATGTTTAAAATGTCATCTCGCCCTTAATCGAGGTAGCGGAAATTCGTAGAGAGTCAGTATTTATTACTTCCCATTTTTTAGATGCATTACGAGTTGACTTAGAACCAAAATAAAATATGTGGCTCTACTGAAGCATCACGTCTTTTTGATGGCAAAAGATACGTCATTAAGTGGTAAGAAAATTTCTTCCAAAGCAAGCATATGCATAGGGAGGAATGATTTTTTTTTCTTTTTTAAGCTGAACGAAATCATCAAAATAAACAAACAATAATTTTTCTTTCCGATAAGAGCTCAGTTAGTTAAATTCTTACAGTGTTAGTGTTTGAAAGTTTTCTTTAAAAAGTAACTATCAAACACGGAAAAGTTTTTATATTTATGACAGTTTTTATTTTAAACAACAGATGTTACAGGATGCTTTTTGAATACACGCAATGTGTGCATTTGGGAGGGAGAGGTAGGAGCGGGATTTCGTTTTTGAGTATCAACCTATTAGTAGGTGAGATGAAAGAAAAGCAGATTTCGTCGTTGGGTATATTTTCCAATCTCCTGGGAATGTGAACAAAAGGGGGGGGGTCAGAGATGGCCAAACAGTGATCCTTTGATTAATGAATTATGAATACGGACGATACTCCTACACAAAGGATGTAGGGGATCTAAATAAACATTTAGTAATGGTCTTGGGCATGCTGGCGGAAGACAGCAATAAATTAGATACTGTAAATCTTGTAAAGATAGTTTGATGTCGCCGTAAACTGTTATCGTCCAGATGTTTCCTGGAAGAGAAGACATGGGAATCAGGAAGAATATAATTAAACACAGTGCAAGAAAATAGTGATTCCGATTTCTATTAAAAGCCTCATAAAGCTTTGTATTTACATCTGCGTTCTACTAGCCATATTTATTTCTAACAAAATCAGAGAACTCATTCTAAAATTTCAGGTAAGTCTTGTTAAATCTTTAAATTATTTAACAATGAAATATACAATGAATATGTTGAGGAAATATATTGGAATTAATTGGCATTCTTTTTCATATAATTCTTTTAATCCTTATATTGTAGTATGAAATAATTTAATCTTTAAAATAATAAATTTATTAGCTTTCTAAATTCATCATATCACGAGTATTTTCTGAATCTCACTTTTTGAGATTTATTGATTAATGAATACAATGGTATAATAATTAAATAACTGGAGTACTAAAGAGTAACATTTGAACGTGTTTTTAGCACAGAATGGACACTTGCATATGTAATCTTCCATTTTTAATTTTTTAGTTTATAAACTAGCTTTTAAAAAAATGCTAAGGGAATCTTACTAATTCGAATAAAATAATTGTTACGTTTGCATTATTAACTCTTATATTTGAATAAATATAAGCACTGAAAAATCATCAAAACTTTATTTCAGAAATAATGCTTTCTCTGAATATAATTTTGTGTATTGTAATATAATTGGATTGGTTATTGAGAATGCTTGTAATGTTGAAACGGCATTTAAGTGGTAAAGAAATAAGGTACAAAATGAGAGAGAGACGGAAATGTAAAGTGGATGCATTGTTTTCGTGAAATAATGAAGCAGATTTATTATGTGAAATAATGAAACTTTGATCAAAGAATTTCCAATTTTAAAAAGTATAAGAAGGTATTTTAAAACTTAAATTTAAGTGATTCTTTTTAAATAATAAATATCGCCTGAACACATTTTTAAGTTTAAAAAGTTCAAGATCTAGAAAATCTAAATATTTAAATTAGTAATGAATAATATTAATAACAATGATCAGGTCATAATAATAATTTAATTTTTCTTGTTGTAGCATCTAAAAATGAAAAGAGTAAGGGAAAGTAGGGCTTGGTATCAAAATAAAAGCCAAGGAAGAAAATAATAATAATAAAAAACAAAATGAAGGGGCTATCCTAAAATACATAAAAGTTCCTATTTCCAAAATGCCAGACTCATCCACTTTGGATGTCAGTTCTTCCAATACTATTGCTGATGCTGTTGAAAACTAAAAAGCTGAAGTAGTGCTAGAACGTTACACTGATGTTCGGGTATCTGTATTTTATTCTTCGAGTTTGTCAAATTCACAGGCTCCTGTTGTAGATGCGAAGGTTGCGGTATGTTCAAATATAGTTATTGATAGCTCTGAGAGTGAGACTGATGAAGCACTGACATCGGCTTCTACGCAGTACAGGAATTTAAATGATGTTAGAAAATGGCCTGAACATGTAAATGAAAACATGAGATTCCTACTTGTGCAGCGAGGTTCGGAGGTTGTACAGCACATGAAGACTAATTTCACTAAAGTGTCAAAAATGTTACAATCAGATGCGAATCATACTACACCGATTAGAGTTATGAGGCGTCTAATGCGAAAATGGTTTTATCACACATTAACTAATGGAGAAAAAGTTTTACGTACTTGGATGGCTTATTCTCCATCTAAAGCATCATTAGTTTGCTTTTGTTGTCGTTTGTTTGGTCACACAAACACACCGAGTGAATCAAAATTTTGCTCATCTAATGGATTTAAAAATTGACAGAAACTAAATTCCAAAGTAGCCAACCACGAATCAAGTGCTCAACACAACCAAAATTTTTTGCAAATGGAAGGAGTTAGAAACCAGACTTCAAAAACAACAGACTATTGATAAAAAAAACTATATTTTGTGGCAACAGAAACAAAAAAAGTGGGAAGAAATTCTTGTTAGAATGTTTGCTATAATTAAATTCCTAGTGAAACAGAATTTGGCTTTTCGTGGTCACAGAGAAGGCAATACCAGTGCAAATAGGGGCAACGTTTTAGAACTGGTGCATCTTCTTGCAGAGTACGATCCAGTACTCCAAGAACACCTTGTGCGCAGGAAAATGGGTAAAAAAAATTCAGTCACATATATGTCATCGCAAATTCAAAATGAGTTCATTGGAATTTTAGGAGATAAAGTTTGCTAACAAATTATCTGTCAAGTGCAAAAGGCCAAATATTATTCTATTATATTTGATAGCACTCCAGATATTTCACATAACGATCAAACAAGCCAAGTTGTGCGATATGTAAAGATTGAAAATCAGAAAGAAGTGTTGGAATCTTTTATAGATTTTATTGAAACAAAAAATAAAAACTGCTGAAGCTATTTCTGACATGATTTTAAGTAAGCTTAAAGCTGATGGCCTTGATATAATGGACTGCAGAGGTCAAATATATGATAATGCTGCTGTCATGGCTGGAAAGCATATAGGAGTGCAACAAAGACTCAGACTTAAATCCTAATGCCGAATTTGTACCTTGCTCAAACCATTCGTTAAACCTGGTTTGTTAAATGCTGCTTCAAAACGTTTTTATGCATTCTTTTCCATGTCAGCACACCGATGGGATATTCTAATTGCTGCTACAGGTAAGGCATTAAAAAGAATTCAGGATACACGATGGAGCACAAGAGTTGAAGCAGTAGATATGGCATGGAACCACTATAAGCTTATTTTGACTGCTATAGAAAAATTGACAGAGCCAAGCAAAAACTTAAGCACACGAACAGATGCAGGAACTTTGTTAGTCGCAATGGAATCATTTTCTTTATGTTTTTTGGGCCTCTGGAAACCTGTACTGTATGAGGTGAATGATGCCCAAATTTATTTACAAACACAGGGATTTAACGTGCATCAGTGTGCCAAAAAAATTAGTACTTTGCAGGCACTGCTGACAGAGAAACAAAATGAATTGGTAGAGGGTGCTATGAGTTATGCCAAAAATTTGTGTGAAGACCTTGGCATTTTAATGGAACCACCCAGGCGAATAAGGAGGAAGCAAATTTTTGACGATGGAAGTAAAGATGCAGCTTTCTCCCATGCAAACGAATTGAGAAGAAAGTTGTTTTCATCGCTGGATAAGGTAACTGCAGAAATTCATGAGAGGTTTCAACAGCTATGGAATTTGTTGAACAAATTTGCTTTTCTTACACCGTCGAAACTACTGGTTGTTGAAGACTAGGATTTCAATTTAGAACACGTGTCTCATGACTTTGACAAAGAAGAGTTCAAGCTCAAATGCGTGCGGCTAAAGACTTTTGTGTATGCTATGTGCAATAAAAATGAATTCATGAATTCAAGCCCGGTTGGTGTGTTAAAAGTTTATTGTGCAATTTAAGCTGGAAGTTTTCCTGCCTAATATAATAATATTGCTTCGAATATTCCTCACAATTTCCATAAGCAATGCCAGCTGTGAGAGAAGCTTCTCTAAACTGAAGATAATCAAAAATTATTTACGATCGACAGTGAGTACACTGAGATTGACTAATCTGACTGTTTTGGCTATTGAGCACGAAATGACTGATTCAGTCAATATTGATAGTGCTGTTAAAGATTTTTGCTGTGAGGAAAAGTAGAAAACTGAAAATTTAAATTAAGAAAGAAGGAATTTAATTTCTATTTTTAATAGATAACAAAAGAGATAATCAAAAAGAAAATTTATAATTATTTTTATTAATTATTTCTTTTCAATAAAAGGTTAAATAAATTGTTACCTACTTTATTTATATTAAAATATATTTTTTATTCTGAAAGTCGTTGAAAATGATTTTCTTCAATGAAAAAATATTTATTATAGTGCAACAGTCAATTACGTTTTAAATAATATTTATTAATATTTTCAATTAACAATAAATTTTTTCAAAGTAATAATACTGTTTTTAGATAATAATTGGTTAATGTTAGAATGTAAAACATATTTTCGTAATTAAATTTTGTTTTCGAGTTTGTAAGAGTTTTAAATTTTGGAGAAAATAAAAATTCTCATTGCAGCTTAATGTTTTCTTTGCACTAGAAAATTTCATCTTTATAATAATATCACATTTTGTAGCAGGAAGGGGCGGCAAAATTTAGTATCTGCCCCAGGCGGCAGAGACCTATGCTACACCACTGATCAGAAAAGGCCAGTTTCATCAGCAGTGTAAATTTTTTCTGAAGATAACTTTTCACTATTAAGGAGTTAAATGAATTCATCTGCAAATAGTTCAGCAGCTTCGGTATCAGCTGAAGCTTTTTCACCTGAAATTTTTAATTCAATTATACTACTCTGATTTTAAAATTTGGTTAACCAATCTGTCAAATATGTGCTCAGTTTTTAAGTTCATTTCGTCATGAAATATTTTGGCTTGAGCCATTAGCATTTTAACCCATCAATGGCACACCCGACATTGCAACATTGTCCTACCCATTCAATTATCACTTTGTCATGATCGTCAATCGATCGCTTATTTTAGCATAACAAATAATTTTTCTGTTATTTATTGCGAGCACATAGCTCACACATCAGGACCTGTTTCCAAGTATTTTGGTACCTTTGGATGCTGAAAGCAGTTGAGCAATGTCATCCATTAAGAAATATCTGAGCAAATAGTATTCCTAAGCAGCCATATGTGTGGTTCCAAGACATACGTATCCAAGACATCCTTACATCTAGGATGTTACAGAATCTCCATCAGACATCAGTGTGGCCATTTTTGATGATTCCACCTCAAACCACGAAATCACAGGATCTTTCATGAATAAGGAAAGGCATGTTACTGGCTATCTTCAAATCAAAACATGTCCTAGAACTGCTGTTCAAGCTGTACCTGTATTTGTCAATAAACAGTACACAGTTCCATTCCTCTTGGTTCTGTTGGGCATGTTAATGACACCACCTTAAATCAGCTCCTTCGTAAGGTGGAACAAGTGGGACACAAACTGTTGGTTTTTTATCCAAAAGTGTGATCTTGGGCAGCAGTAGGAATGGCTAATTTGAGTTTCTGTATCAACCTAAAGGATTAAAATGAAATCGCTTGTAGTTGCCTTTGAGTTCCTTTGAGCCATCAGTGACAAAAAATGGTGGTACTTATATGTTATCCTGTCGACCAGCGGCAGAAATTTAGGTAAAGGTTGCCAGTCACCTCCATAATTGCAGTAAATTGGTTGGTCTACTTGGTTGGCCAACAGGATAATACCCAAGTACCAAAGTGGTCTTTAGCTACAATTTTTGCTCTTGACCCAATTTACCAGGTTGCCTAAAACTGATTCACTGCTTAAAAAGGTGGTTCTAGACTCTTGATATGAATTCCAATATGCTTACATTGTGCACAAATTGTTAGTCAGCAAGTTCACATATTTCAGGTACTAACTTGTGTGCAAAAGTGCAATTTTGCATTTAGTTGCAGGTTATTAATATAAATAATTACACCATAAGACATTCTTTGAAAACTTTAATCAGTGGAAATATTTTTTTAGATTATCCTATAATTTTGATGATAAGAACTGATATTTTTTCATGCCAGTTATGGTAACATCGTATTGCTTTAATTCTTAAAATTTTTAAACAAAAGGTAAGAAAATGTAAATTAACAGCATGCTAAGATTGGAAGCTTTCAAGCTAGAAAAATGTTTCAACTTGATTGTTTCTTCGTTTCTGTTTTCTCATGTAATTTTCCCATATGATTGAATGAATTTTTTTAGGCTTTGGGATTTTTTTTTTCATGGAGGGTCAAAAAATGGATTTATAAGTAAATTATTTAATTATATGATGAATTTTGTTTACTAATTGATCTCTGTTTTGGATACAGTTTCCAGTTTTAATAATTTTTAATGTTGGGAACTGTATTCAAAAGAGAGATTGTAATAGCTCATTTAAAAGAAATTTTCTGTTATTTACTCTCATTAGTAGTACGTCTATTCTATTGTTTTTATGTTTATATATATTTGCTTATTTAGGTTTCTTTGAAAGAATTTTGGTGCTTATTTATGCGACAATGGTGAAATTATACCATTTGGCAATTTTATATAAGCATCCAAACAAAGCTGTGGCATTATGCTCAACAAGTGATTTAACAACATTTGGATTTTTCCAAAGGAACAGGCAAGTAATTATTCTTTTAATGTGTGTTGTTTTTAGTTACCAGTTTATAAAGTAAGGAGGTAGTTCCTTGTGAGCTGTAGGTTTTATATAGCACAGTCTGTGTCTAATATTTTAGAACTCATATCCTCATTTTCATTGATAAAAATTTATCCTTATGGTTAATTCTTAATTATGAACAATAGCCTTTCTTTACAACATATTATTATGTTTTTCTTTATCAGTGAAGATATACCGAACAGTATTTTTATTTTATCAATTGCTCTACAGTATAATTGCCACAAAAAGCTGAAGTATTAAGCATTTTATATTAAACATTGATCCAAAACTGTGGCTTAAGAGTAAGTTTTGAGAAAGTGAATGCTACCTTATGTCAATAGATGGTGCTGACTGTTGCACTGGATTTCTGACATCAGAATTACGGATTGCTATCTTTGGCAGGATTCTGAGGTCAAAATGGAATTTTTTTACCAAAGAGAGTTGAAGCTAATAAATCGAGTAACCATAGCAACACCACATTAGGATTTAAATAACATGACACCTTAAGCTATGAATGCCGTCTGGTTTTCTGGAGAGTGAAAAAATACTTCTGTAGGGCATCTATAGGCTTTTTTCAAGGTAGAAAGAAAATACATTCAGTGATCATTTTAGAAAATATTACCATTCATATATGCAGTGTTAAGTGCTGTAATGAATTAGTATTTTCTGTTCATTCATTGTCGTCTTCTGTAGATTAGTAACTTTCAGATGCAGTATTTAAAGATGCTGATTGCTTTTTGATAGGATTATGAACTCTATGATAACAATTATTAGTAATCAAAGCTGTCTTTTTTTAGCCCTGTGAAGCATTAGCCCAGAAGGGCTATTAGTCTTAAAATGTCATTTTGCATCGAATTGCCCTAAATGGCTGTATCAATTTACATATTGTTGCTACCAAATATTATTTATTGCCCTGTATTATATGTAAAGAAATTAAACAACAAAGAATTTACATGAATGTGTGTTTCTTTCATTGTGAAAAAACAACACTACCTAAAGCCATCAAATTTTAAATAATGTAGTCCTCCACCTGAATCTTGAATTCTGAATTTGTTTTATTATGTATTTCACATTTTTTAAACTTAAAAATTTTTTTCTATTAAGAAACTCAATGATTTCAAAGCAAGCAGTGGCAACACACTGTGTGGAATAAAATATTTTTATCTCTAGCATGCCAGACTGTATATTAGAAATTCTAAAGATATGCTGTTTTTAAATATTTTTAGCCCAAAGAGGCATTAGCCCAAACATGTATATATGTGTAAATGAAGAAAAACACCCCTTTTGGACGTAATATATAAGATTTTTTCATTATTTTTAGTTTAATTTTTTTGGCCCCTTAGAACACAAATCTTGCATTCGTAATATTTTTATTCTTGTCTTATTTAGAAATTTTGATTTGATCTATCAGCATCAGACATTATAAAATTTATACCACATAAAGAAAAAGTGGTAGGACCGGTAAAATAAAAATATAGCTCAATCATATTATAGTCAAACTTCTTGTTTCATAATTTAAGACTACCACATCTGTAAATGACCAGTCTTTCTGAAAACATGCATAAAACATTGGTGTTGAACATAATTTCTTTTAAGCAGTTGTCTTCATAGAAAACGAAGGATATATTCTATTCTCTAAATTTCTTCAATTTAAATGATAAATCAGAGATTGAAGATGATATATCTATCTAACAAAATATGATGGCTATGTTAAGAAATAATTAGCAACCTTAAAATTGACTATTCTAAGTTTGGTGCTCTCTCCCTAAATTCATCTGTTCTCCCAAATTCAAGATCTTTCCATGTTACATAATATTTGATGCAGATACTTCTAGTTCAATTGAAATAATAGTAAACCAAAACTTTTTGAACTCTGAACTGAAATTTTTGACTCCTTACCTTCTTCCTCTGAATTGCAGTGTTGTCTTTGGCTTATGCTGTCCTCCTGGCAAGACATTCCTGATCCACACTGCTGCTTACTTGCTTAAGATGACATCGTACTTTAAAACCCATGCACATGGAAATTATTGTATTCAACTATGATTAAAAAATATCTTGTCTGCAAAAGGATGACTTGATATGTGTTAAAAATAAAGATTGTGATACTTCAAGCTCAGTTGTGTTAAATGCGTCATCATGCCTTTCCATTTAGCCGTATCTACAGCCACAAGCTGCTAAAAAGTACCGGATTCCTTCTTCTACGCTTTAAAACATTACATATATATGATATGTTCCATCTGACCAATAGCATAGCTAAAACATTTGCTGCCTGGGCCGGACTCTGAGTTTGTCCACCTGGGCAGTCTTTGAATTTGTCATGCCTCTTAATGTAAGCAAATAACTGTAAAGAATATGAAAATGATGCAGAGGAAAATAAATTAAAAACCTACCTGCATTTCTGGAGAAAAAGTTTAATTCCATCTTTTTAAAATGGATGCTGATAGTAGAAAATTATTTTTTAAATGTAAAATTAAACATTTGTAGTTCAAAAATGATTTTTATATAATAAAACTCTTATTGCAACCAGAAACACTTACAGCAATTGTGAAAAATGTTCCCCGCAATATTACATTATTTGGAACTTTGTTCTGAAGAACTGTATTTTAGAATGAATAGCAAAACATCAACAGGACCATCCTTCCACTTTGTTTTGTTTTCTTCAGCAGTAATAACGGAAATAAAACTTTGAAACGCTTCTCTCTAACCGAGGAATTCCTTGTTATTAAGCATTTGATGGTCCTCAACAAGCTTAGCTGGTATTCCACATGACTGAGAGGTATTGTGCGAATTTGGGAAGAAATAATTGCTTAATCTTGCAACCCATGAAGGTTTAATGTCACCGAAATCACAACTTAGTTGATATTCACAGTTTTTAACTTTTGAAGGAATAAAAATGGTATAAGAGTGCGTAGCTGTTGAAATCTAATGATTTCTTTGGATACCTGATGTACAGAAAAATCTACTTTCCTTCTTAATTCCGTATGGTAATTCAGAATCTTATTGTTTTTTTTATCTGTCTGAATGATACATCATTATCAAATATACTCCACATGAAAATGGCACCTCCAAAAATGTGTTATCTGTGGCAGACCATCTTTCTCTAGCTATGCCACTGTGTCTGATATCACAAGAAATAAAGAAATGAAGATGAAATTCTTGTATATAATAAGCATGAATTTAATTTATAAGAAAAATACAAAGGAAATGGAAGCAAATTATCTGATTAAAGTATGTTTCTGTAATTTATAAGACATGTGGAATACGTCGTAAATTTATTTTCTTATTTCTGCATTTTAGCTCTTTATTAGCACTTGGAAGTATGTCTTACTATTTTTATTCGAACAGGAAAATTAAAATTCAGCTGTTTTCAAAATAGGAAGTGTTGTCAAGCCACATGCTATTATACCTGTAACAAAGGAACTCGCTGGGCGATTATCCATTGATATACAATATACATTAAGTATGCACCATAAAACCTATAAGTGGCAGTGTTGCAAACTATGCATTAGCCTCACATTTTTACCTATATTAAAATGATTGTTAAGATCAATCTGCAGCCCTCAGTAAAAATTGCTGAAAACAGCTAGATCAACTCCAGTTCATAACCCAGCAAATGAGCTACCTGCATAGAAGGACTCCATATCGAAATGTGTGTATTTACAGCTTATACCATTTAAGAAACCAATTTATAAAGTAAGGAGGTACCAGTTTGTAAAGCCTCTTGTATCAATGCTGGTAATATTAGCAAAATTTGACTCATTTTATGAATGAAAAAAAAGGAGTAAAAATAAATATAACATAATGCTTCATAGATGACACTTTTTGGAAGTATTAATGGGGAAATTCCCTTATAAAATTGTCATGAAATTTCCCCAACTGTCTAGAATTTTTGCATTTTCATTTTTTTGGTAAACAGCTTCTGTTATTGCCTTGACTTCTTCACAATTAGGTAAATGTCCGAGTTCCGTGTTAGAAAGAATCTTTTTCCACGACTTTGCACGTGTTTGTTTTTTACATACTCTTGTGCATAGCATTGAGTGTGCGTGCATGGCTACGCATGAATAATCAAGTAACCGGATAATGTGCACTTGGTTAATGAAGAGTATACTGTATATATTTTAATAATTTTTTGTTGAATCTTGAATGCAATTTGAAAGCTAGTTTTAATAATTTGAGTGACCATTTAGGTTAGGTTAGGTTAGGTTATTCAATTATGGCAAAGCACACGAGGGCTATCTGCCTAAGGGGAGGGATGCCTTCGTGGAGGACTTTCTAAGGGAAACTGGCTCGTATACACGTTACACATGGGGAAAACCACGAAAACGCCCATGCAGCCAGCCCGTTCACGGGATTCGAACCTCGGACCGAACTACTAGTGTTCAGCGTCTTTACCGCTTGGCCGCTGGTGGGCCTCAGTGACCATTTAACTCATGAAATAAAATATAAATAATTAAAAAAAATTAAGAATTTTTATATCTTTCCCATAGACAATGCAAAATATTATTTTAGTAATGTAAGCTTCTTCAAATTTCCTTTTACTAGTAATACAATATCATCTTATAAAAAATAGTTTAAACTTTATTTAATTCCCATATTATTGCTATTAAAATTTTCCCAATGAAAACCTATTTCAGTGAAAATAAAAGTTTAATTTATTGAAATACCCAAGTCCTCTCCTCAGAAGCAGAACCTATTCTGAAAAACTATTCTGATGCCAATCCACTGATTTTCATAAATGTAATATATTAGCTTTATAACAATACGTTTTACCTAAAAGTGCAAAGTTCGCCATGTTTCATAAAGGTTCTGAAGATTAAACCTTGTTTGATTAATTAATCAGTAACTGAAATGGAAATCGAATTTGCTTAAAGGTGCCGATGATCAGTTTCAAGTGAGAAACTGATCTTCAGTGTGTGCATGTTACCTTCTGCAGTGGTACCATTGTGAAGGCATCCCAATTTGATTGCATCCTATTCTCATGATAAAGTTAATTAAATTACCTCAAAAAATGTTAGTTAAGCATTCTAAGTATTATGTAGTGTGGAATTGTTATCGTCACTGAGGGAACTTTAAATATATATCCTAAAAAATTCATTCCTCAAAAAAAGTTAATGATTTTTTGCATTCTTAAAAGTGTATTGAGGTCATTTTAGGCAATAGTTCTTACAAAAATATTTATTAATAGTGTAATTCAACCAGTAGATTTTTTAAATATTGCTGATAAATTTTTCATTTCAGAATGCATGGAAATACCAATAAATGTTTCACATATTTTAGAAATAAAATAGATAATCATTATGTGGCACAATATTTAGGCTTACTTTTTAGAAAATTAATATAAATCATGTTATTGCATTTATTTGTTTAAATTCCAGTTTGCTAAAACTTTCAGTGGTAAGCCAAATTTCACCCTTGGGAAATTTAGAAGCATGTTATTGAATATACTTGTGCATTAGCTCAAGGGCATGGCCACAAGTGGATTAACCGCTAAGCAAAATAAGTATTCATTTAGGGCAGTGTGGGCCAATCAAACTTTAGTATAGTAAAGTGAGAGTCGGAGACATTAAAGAAAGAAGAAGAATTACATATAAATCACTAGTTTAATATATGACTTTATTTTACAGTCTAGAAATCAATGTGATGATTGGCTCTGCTTTTTTAATAGAAGTGTATTAATGTCCACTGTAACTTCAGTAAGGTAAAGTCTGAGGCTCGATTCCAGTGAAGCACGTTCAATGCAATTTCTCGTTTTTGATTTAATTTTCTTTGAGAGCAGAAAAAGCACTTTCACACACATATATACTGCCAAACAGTGATGACATTTGCCGAGAGAATTTGGGAAAACGTTCTTTAGAAATCAGCGTCTGGAAATTTTCGGGGACGTCACACTTTTTAGTCTGATAGAATGGTTCTGCCGGAAGATCAGAAATTTCCATTTGTAGGTCTCAAGGCATCTCACTTACTTCAATTTCCATGGCATTGTTTAACAATGAAAGTTTTGTTTTTAGGGAGTCAAAATCCTGGAATATCTCTTGGAACTCTTTTTTGAAATCAATAATTATTTCATGAAATGTGCTAAAATTTGTGTCATTTTCATCTTTCAACTGTTGACAAAATGGGAAGTGTGCCATTTTAATTGCCTTGAGTGCAATTTGCATTGCATTAATTTTTTTGCAAAAGCCTTCAATATGCACATAATGCTGGGATATATTTTGTTTTCTGCCTTGTAGTTTCAGGTTTAAAGCATTTAGATGGGATGTTAAATCTGTCACAAATGCAAGATTATTTAAAAACTGGATTTCTTTGTTTTTCTTGGTATTCATGCCCAATGTTTTCTTTTTTGAGGCAAGCAAGAATTTCATTCTTCAATCCCCAAAAACTGTTGCAGGCAATTTCTAGTATTTAGCCCAGTGCACTTGACAGTACAATGAAATGTCACCATGCTCAGCATCTACATTGTCCAGAAATGCAATAAATGCTGTGTCTGTGGGCTTTATTCACTCTCATTAAATTTTCAGTATTTACAACAGTTTACATTGTCTCACTGAGTCTTATAATTTTTCCACAGAGAGCCTTCTGGTGGATAATGCAGTGGAAAAACAATCTATGCCTTTTTCTTTACACAGTCCTACTAACCCAGTTGTATGACCAACCATTGCTTTAGCTCCATTTGCTGCAATGCCAGAGCACTTCCTGAAACCTACATATTTAGAAATGATATTATCCACCAGTCATTGAATATGTCAGAACCTTTGGTGCTAATTTCTAACGATTTTAATTCCAGCAGTTCTTTATGAATTTCAGATTCTTCATTTATTGTTCTGACAAAGAGGAGGAGCTGGCTGATGTCAGCTATATTTGTACTGGGATCTAGAGAGTAAAATTCCACATTTTCCCCAAATGCTCTTGAGAATATCTGAAACTTCACTACCCATATCATTAATTCTTCTATTTACTGTCGAATGAGACAGGACACTGTTCCAAAATTTTTAGCTATCTTATGATATCCAATGAAGATGCCATTTTTATAGCTCATCTTTTAATAAACTCACCATCTCTAAAAGACGTTTAGTTAACTTTAAGCATACCTCATAAGATGCCTTCAAACCAGCAGTGTTTGATGATTGCTAAAAGATGTTCTTCTGTTGAGTAAGTTTCAGCTTCAAATCATTGAACACACAACTCCTGGCACTTTCCCGATATTGGTCGGATTTTGATTTATGCAGACTGGTATAATGTCTGCTCATGTTATACTCCTTTGAAACACTTAAGACTTGAGAACAGATAACACACTATGGTTTTGCATTATGTTCAACAAAAAAGTAACTTTTGTGCTGCTTGGACTGAAATTGTTGTTTCTCATCTTCAGCTTGCCCATTTCTTTAGTTCCTTCATTTTAGGTATTACTGAATGAAAGTGAAAGTAGAGGCATGTATGTCGCAGAGTATAACGGTCGAAGAGTGAAGCTTATTATCGAAGTCACGTGTGTACTCTCAACTTCACCTGCAAGACTGCACTGGGATGCACTAACAACTAACAGCTTTCTCTGCGCGATTTTCCCCATTGGTGCTCTGAATCACATGACATGTAACTGCATTCTTCGACCAGACTGCCATGAAGACCATCATTCTAGATTGACTGCTACTTGTTTTTTTCTGGTAACAATTGGTTACTCCCTTTTTCTTCTTTGCTTCCATTCTCATGATTGTCACCACGCCATAATTCATTCACACATTCTCAAATGCCAGTAAAGGTCCAACAGTGATAATATTGTGCTTGCATGATAAATCAGCTATAATTCAGTATTGCTAGTGCCTTATTATCAAGGTGGTTGTTATAAGAGAAGTGAAGATTGTAAGTTGTTACCATCTCTAGGAATGAAAGAAATTGTCATTTGATGGACAGCTTTACCACTGTCAGTGGTTTCCCGCTAAATCTGTTTTTTATTCCCTATAGCACAGGTTGCCAACACTGCTGATGGCATTTCCTTGAATTTTACTGAACTCCGCCAGCTAGTTCGCATCCTAATGATTGTTTTACACTGCATGTTTTTCATGAATATGATTTATTCTGTTTATTATTATTTAAATAAGTAAGAAGGGTTTTTGTTTTTCCAGATGTTTAATTACGATTTTTTTCCAGTAAGAAAGGCAAGTGAGTAAGTGGGCAGCATGTTTAGATAATGCTGGTTTAGGGCATCGAGGAGAGGCAGCACCATAAAGGGATGCTTTGAGAACTCAGGAAAGGACCAAGGCATTTTGTTTACAGAGTACCTTTCTAAAAAATTTACAATTATCTTTGCATCATTGAAATGAAAAATTAAAATAATAAGGTTGATAATAATAAATAAGGCTGATGAGATTGAGAAGAATACCGTTACAGGTTAAATAGAGGATAAGAAGTCCTCTGTGGACAACAGCCATCACATATGATTGGAACTTTCGGCTGTTAAAAGCGTAAAGTGTGGCGTGAGTCCTAGAATTGTTTATTTCCACCCAGAATCTCTAAAATATCTAGATAACAATGTGCTCTGTGTGCTATTGGAACTTTATAACTGAAGCTGGAATTCTGGTTTCCCTGTGATATGGAAAAAGGCAATTATTGTACCAATACCTAAAAAGAATAAACCACCTGAAGATTTGAACAGCTATTGCCCTATCTTGTTGATGAGTGTTTTATCTAAGGTCATGGAAAGAATGAGCGTGTCTCGTTTAAACTGGCATCTTGAAAGTAATAACCATTTGATTGCAACATAGGCTGGATTTAGAAAATGTCAGTTGACAAACCAACAATTTACTTTTCTAAGCCACTCTATCAAGGATGCCTTTGAGCGAAGATGATCTGTTCTGGCTGTGTTTGTGGTCTTTGAGGTGGCTTTTGATAGTGCTTGGTGACTTGAATGTATCCAAAAATTACAAACCGTGGGTGTGTACAACAGTATGCTTTCGTGGGTTAGAAATTTTCTTTTCCATCATTTTATTTCTAATAGTTCCATTTAAATAGAAGGGATGGTAGAAAGAAAGCTGGTTTCGCTTTACGCTTTCGAAATTTGATGCAAGTACCACGGTAACCAGTCATTTAACATATGGGGAGCATTCGGTTTTTGACGCTAGGGTTAATTATCTCCCTGATAGCCTGGCCTATGAGAGGGCTCTCTGATATGACTTTTTATTCGGATCATCTTGCTGTTTGATGCTACGTATCGAAAAAAGACCAGTTCAGGCTGAATGGCGTCTTGAATTTGACTCTCGGAATACTGGATTGCTGGTGTAATGAAAATAATATGACCATAAATTTAATGAAGACTACTTGCCAGTTCTTTACTTTAAATTGGCAATCTTTCACCTGTCACTTTGTTTATAGGGGTACTGTTTTGCAATATAATGATGTTTCAACTTATTTGAGTTGCATCTTTGATAGCAAATTGGAATAGACCAAGCACACTGAGCATGTTGTGTCAAGGGCAAAGAAGAGACTCCTCATTCTTAAAAGGTTGGCTGAAGTTAAATGGGGGTGTGGTAGGACTACCCTGAATAATAATAGGGTGAATAATCTCCCTGATAGCCTGGCCTCTGACAGGGCTCTTTATGTGGATCATCTTACTGTTTGGGGTTCTTTATGTGGATCATCTTACTGTTTGATGCTACTCATCGAAAAAAGACCAGTTCAGCCTGAATGGCATCCTCGGAAGTTATTTATCCAGCGGACTTTGAATTATTGCAATGAAGTTTTGATATCTGCCTGGGATAATGTCTAGAAACTCCTTAATACTTCCCCAAACCAGGTGTTACACATGATCACTGGGGAGGAGCAAGTTAAGACTACCTGTGTACTACGTTACTTTATCACCATCAGTCAGTGGTTGATTTAGTTCAGAAGAATGCAGTTATTCTTTTTAACTAACTAATTAGATTTAAATAATCCTTGCTGGTCGGAATACGGCAGTGGCAGAGATTGTAATCTAAATACTTCAAGGACCTTCATAAAATACTTTCGTGAGAACTCCCTTTATAAGGTTTTTATTCATGTGCCTTATGAACTACTATCTTTTGTAATTCCTTTGGAATGCATGGTATTTGATGTCAGATTGCACTTGGTTCTGAATGTGTGAAAATGAGACCTTAGTCCTATTGCACTTCATGCTATTGTCTTAGAAACTATTAGCACTCGTTTTCTTCTGACAAGTGGTTTCACATCTGCGCTAATGGGTTTCTTCTGGATTTTGCTCAGGGTTCCGTTGCTGTTGTTTTTTGGTAACCTTTTTTTTCATTTTACCTACGTGTTGGCTCATTTATAACTCACTTTGATGGAGAACTCAATATCCATATAGCCCTGCAACAATTTGCTGTTCGTCTTTATCTTCTTGGGAAGGCTGTAGTTTTTTTCAGATTCTATCTTTTCCCTCCAGGCTTTGAAAAGCAACCAGGAGAATGGAGGTTCCCATATATAGAGTTGCAGGGAGCTCCTGGAAGGGATTCAAGGAAAGATCACTTTCCTATGGGTACCATCACATGGTGATCTGTATGGAAACGAGATGGCAGACCTTTTGCCATGAAAGGGAACTGATATTCTCCAGAAGAGAGACTTGCTCCACTCTGCTAAATTAGATATAAAGAGAATTTTTAAGATTTTTCCCATCTATAAATATGAGTACAAGCCAGTTTGCCTTAGAAAGGCCTCCATGAAGACATTCGTCCATTTATGCAGATAGCCGTACAAGCTTTGCCGTCATTAAATAAACAAACCAAACCAACCATGACAAAAGATACCAAATAAAAAAAATTACATATATATATAATGTATCAAATTATACTATCAGCTTAAATCAAGATCTTGATCTCTTGTTATGGTTTTGTTAACACTGGCAAAACTTGACTGTTATAAAGTAAATGTATTGCAGTGCTATCTGACAGGTTCTGTGGCAGTGTAAGTGAAAATGCTCATCTGTGAAATATTCGCAGAATGTTATGACTTATCCCTTGAGATTTTCATTAATTTTCAATTATGCCATTCTTCCTGTGATGAATAACTTATACTATGTGATGCATGAAATAATATTGAAATATTCAACAACAACGCTGTATTGTAAGAATTACTGAAGAGGCAAAATTTACTTGAACAAATCTATTATAGAAAACAATACATTATTCCTAATAATTTGAAGACTGTTTTAAATGCATTTTAATTATCCTTAATTTCAGTGTATTCAGTGAAGTGCTGACCTAATATGTAGTGAGATTATTCAGAAAATATTAATTGAACATATTCTTTTTCTTTGATTAAACTCTTTAAATTACCCCAAAGTAAATATCAGTTCAGTATTCAAGGTTTTATGTAGAATGGTTCGTAATTAGTGACTTGTAAGGATTTTAAGTTCACTAACGTTTATTTTATTTTCAAAATTTTACTATCATCACTTATTTTCCACTTCCGACCAGAATTAATCCGTGAATATGTTGATGCAAATTGTACTTGGTAATGCATAAGTATTTAAGTTGTGACTTTTTGCCAAGAGGAGAGTAGAAGGAAGGAGAGAGAGCCCTCTTGCTATGAGTCTTCGTGCGAGCTTGCCATCAGTTACTGTCCGCCTTTAAGGCCAGAGGTTAACCTTCTTGAAAGTTAATGACGTATTGTAGTTTTCCGCTGTTTGCGTACTACAGACGTAGTAATTTAAAAGGCTAGTCTTAGTGCTAGTCATCTGTGTAAAATATTAAAAGTTAGCTCTTATTAAAATATTAGTTAGTTAGTAGTCTTATATTCTTTTACATTTAGACCACAAGTGGTTGGTCTTTGTATCCCAAAGTTTGGGAACATTTGTAAAATCGATAAGCAAATAAAGGGTAATTTGAACCCTTCTTATCTTTGTTGTATCTTCTACACACGCATGAACATAGCTTTTAGTAAGCTCCCTGTTCCTACTCAGGACTCCAGCCATGTTTGCAAAATCTCGAGGAAACAGAAGTCCTGATAGTGGCGTCTGAAGGAGAAGACCCATGGCTGACTTTCAAGAGGAAGTTGATGAACCCGTGGTATCAGCCCAAAATTCAGAAATGCCAGCTGCGACCCTAGAAGGATTCGGGTGCATCGTCCAGACCATGCGAGCATCAATGAAGCCAGAAGCGAGCTTCGATGGGAATTCAGCGGTGGATAACTTTTTGGAAAATAAGATGACCATTTTATGCTCTATCCAGTCAACGAGTTCCAGAAAGTCACTTTGGATACTAGCGCGTTGAGGGCTCAAGTGCTTAGTTGGTTCAAGTACATTGGAAAAAATCTTTTGGGCCAACCAGGAAGTCCTACCTACACTTATGAAAATTTCAAGACCTCTTTAGTAAAGGCCTTCTCAGTAGTAAGAAATCGTGGAAAATTAGAAGCGGAACTTTTAAGCACATACCAGCAAAAAACTGAGGAACTTTCAAGCTTCATTTTAAGAAGAATACAATTATATTAGCTTTTGTATGAAAACCGGCCGGATCCTGAAATCATTCAAATAATTTTGCTTAGGTTACTTCCCCAGGTACAAGACTTTATTGAATTAAGGAATCCAACGACTTTCGAAAAATTATTTGAGCTGGCAATCCAGTTTGAAAGCAGAAGAACGGTGGACATTGAAAGAAGACGCCAGTACGAGCAACGAAGCCTATTTGGTGCGCCAAGGCCACAGCAGAGGCAAGACCGCGGCTACGGAAGCAAGTCAAATCAGTGGTCAAGGAAACCTGGACATTCAAAAACAGCCAGCGAAAGTCTACAGTCCAAAAATAAGCCAGACAAAAAGTATGAAGGCCCACGGAAAGGCGCGGAAAAAAAGAAGATTTAAACTGAAACGGATTTCTGCTGACGGGAGGGTGAGGAAATCCGAAGGCCAAGAAAATCCCTCTACCATCCAGCTCAATACAGTGTGAAAAATTTAGTTCTTCTGAATATTGAAATGTTAGTGAACAATATTCCAGCCTTCGCCATCTTGGATACAGGAGCTCAGTGTAGCTTTGTGGTAAAAAAATTTTTTAAAAAATATTTTCGTCTTTATAGAATAGTTCGTATTTTTGGCCTGTATAGAATATTGTAAGAAATCTTCAAGCAAATATAATATTAGGAGTAGATTTTCTTTCAGCATCTGAAGTAACACTAGATTTCAGTCAAGCATAACTTAAGCTAAGAATGAAACCGGTGCCTGAAGGAAAAACGGATTCCCTACAGTGAACCTCGGAACATCTGCCAACTGAAGAGCAAGAGAAACTATGGCAAGTGGCAAGTGAATTTTCTACTTTGTTCAGTGACATTCCCGGATTCATCCAAGTGACTAACCATGAAATAAGTACGGGAGATTCACAGCCAATTCGCCACAAGACTTACCACTATGAAAAGTCGAAAGAAAAAATTATAGTATGGTATATTAAAGATATGCAAAGTAAAAAGATTATCACGCCCATCTCCAGTTATTATGCGAGCCCGGTTGTTTTATGTAAGAAGAAGAGTGATTACCCGGTTACACACCCAAAAAGGTGGCGTTTTGCAATTGATTACCGCAAATTGAATAGAGTTACTAAGTATCTGGTTTATCCATTACCCATTATTGAGGAAATCTTTTGAAACATAACTTCCACTAAATATATGATGACATTAGATTTTACGTCTGGGTATTTTCAAATAGGTGTAAAACCTGAAGATTTACCAAAGACCACTTTCATAACCAAGTCTGGCACTTATGCATTTTTGCGTATGCCGTGTGGCCTGTTAGGTGCGCCAGCAACATTTCAACGTTGTATGGACATCGTTTTAAGACCTGTCCTCGGGAAAAGCACTTTTATCTATTTGGATGACATTATTGTTACTAGTGATAATTTAGAGCAACACATTAAAGACTTAAAAGAAGTATTTTCATTGCTAAATAAGGCCGGTCTAAAAGGTAATACTGAAAAGTGCAAATTTTCGGCAAAGGAATTATGTTATTTGGGGTATGAAATTTCCCAGAAAGGCATCGAAACCAACAAATAAAAAATAATTGCAATTCAGAATTATCCGCCGCCTAATACGGCGAAGAAACTAGCTTCTTTTCTAGGGCTCTGCTGATACTATAAGTCCTTTATAAAGGATTTTGCCGCCATTGCCAAACCACTATTAAAGTGAAAAAGAAAGAAGGCAAGATTTTCGTGCACAGTGGCGGTCGCTAGATTATATTCAGGAAAGAATCTATCGGTGAGATTAATAAGATGGGCTCTTAAATTACAAGAATATCATTTGATAATTAAACACATGTCTGGAAAGGAAAATGTCGTAACAGATGCCCTGTCAAGAGTAAAGACAGATGGAGAGGGGAATAGTGTTAAATTCTCAATGCTCACATCCCAGATGATACATTCCCGTGAGACCATAATAACGGAACTGAGCAAGGATCCAGAATTTAAAAATGTATATGATTATTTAAGAGATCCTGAAAACTTTAGCCACCAAGATATTGTGGCGATAAGAAATAGGACGTCCCTTTACAAACTGATATATGGTCTATTAAGTTGTACAAAAACTACGAATAATAACAATGAAATATGACCTGTTATCCCAGCTAGTCTTAGATTAAATGTATTGCAGGAATTGCACGATTCGCCCCTGGCAGCTCATGGTGGTATTCGGAAAAGCATCCAACGCGTACGCGAAGCAGTTTATTTTCCTGAACTGCAAAAGTTAACAAGGGCATATGTCCAGTCTTGTCCAACATGCCAGGTAGTTAATTATGTTAATTTCTGTCCAGCTGGGTTTCTAAATAGCATTAAATCAGAATTTTCAAATGAAATAATTGGTGTCGATTTATTGGTTCCTTTCCCGAAAAGTCAGTTAAATAAAAGTCGGTATCTCCTTGTTATGGTTGACCATTTTAGTAAATGGACCGAGATTGTTCCCCTAAAATGAGCCTCTGTGAAATTAGTTACTGATTCTATTTTAAATAAATATATTTTAAAATACGGGGCGCCCCTTAAAGTTATATCCAATAATGGTCCTCAGTTTATAAACAGTATTTTTGAAGATGTGTCAAAAACTGGGCATACGTCATTTAAAAATGGTCCCGTATTGTCCACAATCAAATATTGTGGAACAGGTCAACAGAAACATAGTTAAAATTATTCGTAGTTATGTTAAAAAATTTCATAAAAGCAGAGATAAGTATGTCAATGAATTAGCTTTCGCCCTTAGGACCGCCAAACACGACATCACTGGCAAAACTGCTGCTGATTTATTTTTAGGCAGGAAGATTATAACACCACTGGATAAATTGTTTTATGTTCAAAAATGGGTGCTTGAATTCCAAATGGCGGATATACAAAGTTAATTAAGGAGGCAAAAGAAAACACGGAAGTATCAGAGAGGAAACAGAAGATGTATTATGATATGAAAAGACGGGAAGTAAAGTATAATGTGGGGGATGAAGTATTTAAGCTGAAGCACTCACTTTCTTCAGCGGCAGAAGACAAAGTGGCAAAATTTTGCCCACAGTTTGAAGGACCGTTTTCTGTTGAGAAAATAACCCAGGCAGTGGTCGTTTTTAGAGCCAAGAATGGCGAAAAAATTGCGGCAAATATCGATCAAATCAAGTCGTATTACAATCGAAATAACAGGAGAATATTTCAAGATCTTTTGCAGGATCCGGCACGGCAGGCACCATCTCAACACAGAGGACAACAGCAACGACCCCCAGAGTCAACCACAAGTAAAGATATGAACAAGAAAAGAAAAGCTTTGGATGGAACACCGGAGGTAAGAAAAAAAGGAAGATATTCTCTCTATCAGAAAAGAGAGGGCATGACAGTCTCCAATAGGAGGAAGAGGGAAATTCTAACAGTACGAAGAAGGTGAGAAGAAATGGCCGCAGTCATGGCACCTGTGAGAAAAGAAATAGTGAACCCTCAGAAAGGATTCTATACAGCAAATGTCCACGAATTGAACCTTGAAAGCCAGCTGCAGACTCAAGGCAACAAAAGTTCGAACAGCAAACCTTCCGAACTCGATAACCGACGCTCGCAAGGACAGCACCTTTTAAGTGACCCAGAAATCAACCAACAGAGAAGAAGTTTTTCAAGAACCATCAAGCACCCCCAAAAAGGAAATTGGACTGAGGAGGAAACAGGGTTGGACCCGGACAAGGCATCGGATCAATCAAACCATGGCCTTTGCTACCTTCCAGGAGTGGGTGGCTAAACGGATGTCTGAATATCAAAAAGATAAGTAAAACTTTATGTTACTTTGAAACTTTAAGTTAATTTTCGTTCTTATTGCAAGTGGCAGAATTTAAGAAGTTTTACCTCATGTGAGGTCTACCTTTATCACCAAAAAGGCGAGAAATGAGTTTTACTAATTTGTTACTATGTTTTTCAACTACTCGTGAGTAATCTAATATTGTTGTATAATAGTAAAGTGTAAATACTTCCGTATTGTAAAAGATTTTTGTAACTGTATAAGAAAAGTACCTTAAGAACATTCTAAAAATATTGTATAAAGCTTTATGTAAAAGATTCTGTTAAGAAAAGACATTTTATTCTGAATGCCTTGTGAAATGTAATAGAAACAGCACTTGCTTTCCGTAGGAGAAAGTTAACTGTATGTTTTCAAATGTGTAGAATTAATGGCATGTTAATATGTTCTTATATACATGTGAACTGTTCCGTTAAAATGTAAAAAGTACAGTGATGTGTTAAAAGTGAAAGCATTATATGAATATAAAAAGTTTAAAACCACTGAATTAAAAGAATGTGACTGCATAAATGTAACTTAACGCATTGTGAATATGTACTAAATTTGGAATGAATGAATGTAGTTAGGCTCTCTGACACTACACTGCAGAGTTAGCCACTTAATTTCAGAATAGTACCTCAGGGTTCAGAGAAGAATTTTAACACGTTAGTGTTTTGATTGTAGGCCGTAGTATTGAACACTTCTACATAGACATGCCCGTGTTTGGTGTTTCTCTCTTTACAACACAGGTTAGAGAGCAGAGGGCGATAATTAAATAATGGTATGAATGAAATAAGAATTGAATTTTAAAAGGAGAAAAAATACACGTGCTGATGTTACTTGCTATTTAAATTACTTGACAAATTGATTAAACTAGTTTTCCTTCCAGATCTGATAAGAGATAAGAGACAAGAAATTCCTTTTTTTTAGGTAATGTGACCGATGAAGAATAATTGTCCCTGGAGAAAATATTGTAAAACTGTTTTTACATAATTTCTAGGTTAGATAGTTTTAGTGAGGAGTTTTTGTGAAAGATTGGCCTCGTGTTTGACTTAAAATTTAGAATTAAAAGTTTTCAACAAGGTCGTTTAGATCTTAAAACTTATTAACTCTGGCAGGAAGTATGTAAGGATTTTAAGTTCACTAACGTTTATTTTATTTTAAAACTTTACTATCATCTCTAATTTTCCACTTGCGGCCAGAATTAACATGTGAATATGTTTATGCAAATTGTACTAGCTAATGCTTAAGTATATTAAGTTGTGGCTTTTTGCCAAGAGAAAAAGGAAGGAAAGAAAGCCCTCTTGCTACGAGTCTTGACGTGAGCTTGCCATCAGTTACTGATCGCCTTTTAGGCCAGAGGTTAACCCTCTTGAAAGTTAAAGACGTATTGTAGTTTTTCGCAGTTTGCATACTACAGACATAGTAATTTAAAAGGCCAGTCTTAGTGCTAGTCCTCTGTGTAAAATATTAAAAGTTAGCTCTTATTTAAATTTTAGTCAGTTAGTAGTCTTGTATTCTTTTACATTCAGATCACAAATGGTTGGTCTTTGTATCCCGAAGTTTGGGAACGTTTGCAAAATCGTTAAGCAAATAAAGGGTAATTTGAACCCTTCTTTTCTTTGTTGTATCTTCTACACATGCATGAACATAGCTTTTAGTAAGTGCCTTGTTCCTACTCAGGACTCCATCGAAGAAGCAGAAGTCCTGATAAACTGAGGCAATTTTAAAGATATCCCTTACGCTATGTTAAAAAATATCAGATGATCTTTCCATGTTCTTGCACAACTCTTACTTAAATATTTATTAATAGCATTTATTGATAGTATTAGTCAAATAATTTATTATTTGATTATATTTAGTGGAGAGGCAAACATTGCGCTTGAGAAATTTTTTATTGAATGCACTAACTCCTTATCTGAAGGACCATGGAAGTAAATGTTCACACTGGTTTCTAGAATCTACAGATGGCTATTGAAAACATTCAAATTTTGTCCTAAATTGCTTGGGAGAGGGGATATATATATATATTAGTAAAACCTGTTCAACTGTGTAGATGATCGACAACAAATGGTGTGAAAAAATTGGCTATGATATTGACAAAACCTTTAGGTTTGCAAAGTATTTGAATATAATCTATGTTATGTACATTTCCTGCTGTAAGAATAACGTGTTGATGAATGAATTGCATCATGGTGAATCTGTAAATGTTACTTCATTTCCAGAGGTAAAAAAATAATCACTTTAGTGGAGAACAATTAAATGTTCCCCAAAGTTAAAATTGTCTAACAGCCCCTATTTTACAACATTGATACTAATAAAAAATCGCTAAAAAACTAAGTGATATTCAGAAAATATTTAATAATATTATGATAAAGTATGCCATTTTTTTAATTCAGAAGAAATTTGAAGATGTTATTCTATGTAGCATCAGATATTTTCAGTACTTCACTGCATTTTTTTAATGTAACAATATATCACCAAATTTGCTTATGTTGAAAGAATAGGCAGACATTTGTCAACAAACTGCCTTAATATGAAACTGTAATAAAATGCTAAATATTTTCAGTTTAGTGCCAGTTTCCTGCAGAAGCAGAATTTGAGAGAACTTGAGCATATTCTCTGTGTAACGAGCAAGAAAGGGTAGTTCTTTTTTATAGCGGCTCCTGAGATTGAATCACCAGTGAACTGAGATATCTCGCCCAAATCTAATTGTGTGTTCTTATACTTCACCACATGCTCTACTGGCTGCATTTTCCTTTACTCTGCAACATAATTGCATGTTAGAACCATGTTGCATTATCCCTCTTGCCATGTGTTCATATATTATTAATTTTTGATGGGGTTTTTGAATTTGCATTGCTTTAAAAAATATATTCACTGCTCTTTTTTTTTTTTTTTTTTTTTTTTGTGAATGTGACGTTGAAAATGTTTTATTTACGAAGCAATGAGGTGAATGCCATATAATTTTTTCAAGAAAGAGGTCTTCTGCCTGACAAACAAGTATGCAAAAATGGCCACAACATGAAACTTTGCTATGGATGAAATCAATTGGAGGTGTGCTGTCAAAAATTGCAAAAAAAAAAAAAAAAAAAAAAAAAAGAAGGCCGTATGTTGGAAATTTGTTTAGTGATTCCAGAATATTGTTCGTCACTACTATTAGATTTATGTATTCTTGTTCAGAGGAGTTGACGCCCATGAAAATGGTTTAAAAAACAGCTTAATCTGTGTGAAAGTGCCACAATTGACTGAAACAATTACATGTGATAATAATAATAAGGCTAAAGATTCTTAAAAATATTCTTAGGAAACAACATGTGAGTATTATTATATATTGTGTTGTTTATTTTTACATTTGTGCTTCACGAGCGTGGTGAAATTATAGCTGAGATATTGGAGCAAGTCTAAAAGTGCGAAATGTGGTCGGGTTCCGCTGTAACAAAGAAGTTTCCAAGAAAGTTATTTCTCTTAAATTTCCTGAGAAAGAAATTTCCCCAAGTGCATATTTTAGTTTTTGGATTAAGAATGCTGTATGGTATTTTATTCATGTTAACTATCTATTCTTTTTTAAATTTACAGCTAAGACTGTACAGTCATTCTTTTTCAATTTCTGTTTCAGTATTCAAGAGTTCATGAACTTTACTAGTCAGATCTTAGTTGAGCGATGCCAGCCGGCAACTCGGACATCTGTGAAGGAACAAATTAAGTGGCATTTTTTACTTCAATTTTTATGCATAAATTTGTGTTTCAAAAGCTTCTTAAAAAATTCTAAAATTTTTTTAAAGTTAAATTTTTTTGAAATAAATATATTGTTTTAATAAAATAAAAAAAGCTATGAGAATATTGCTCTCTAAATATTAAAGAAAATATTTGTTCGAGATTGAAAAGAAATTTATACTTGTAATTTTAAAGAAATACTCTCAAATGATAGGCTTTTTGATCATTACTCAAGATTAGTGTAATTTTTCTGTATGCTTTTGAGATTTTCATAAGATTAAGAGACATACAAATGGCAGATGTTGTATAACTGTTGGTGTCAGATGTTTGATGTAATAGACTATTAGCTTATTTATTGGCAATTTTCATAAATTTAGCGTAACTTCAGAGTTACTTCCTTTTTTATGATATTTTTATAGTAATTATGCATCTGTGTGACTGTTCATAAATATGTCTTTGTAAAAGTCTCTGCAAATGATTATTGGAGGAGTTAAAGCAACAAGAATCAGCATAATATTCATAAATTTGCAGGACAAGTTTCAAAGATTTACATATAGAACGTTGTTCTTCGGCTGCAGAAGTGCAAATGGTGTAAGAGAAGCCGAAAGATAAGATGAAGCAGTAAGAAGTAGAGGAAGTCTGCAAATGGTTTGGATTTCGGTCCAGGTCTCTTTACTAGGAAGAACAGATATTTCTCATGTGATTCAAGTAAAGCTTTGTCTGTAAAGAAGGTGAATTCTCATAAAGTGTTTTAAAAGCCAGGACACTGAGATTTTCATTTAAAAAAAATCAATGGACACTTTGAAGTTGGTGGAAAAAAGAAAAATTTATTATTTAGTAGGCTTCTTTCTGTTTTTCTTCCACAATGCAAAATATTTAGCCCTCTTTAGTGACTAGTCTTGCAATTAACCTAGTGCTTGAAGAGTGCTGAATACTGGTGTTTAACTTGGATTCAAACCCAAGCGAATAGACTGGCTGCATGGTTAGTTTTCATTGTTTGCCCCATGTGTAACATGGATGCAAGCCATTTTCCATGGAAAGTCTTCCACAAAGGCATCTCTTCCCTTAAGCAGATATCCCTAGTGAGCTTTGCCATATCTATATAATGTAATTTAGTCTTCCTATACCATCTTGTGCAAGTACTTCGTAGATGCTTTTATTGATTTTGCTTATGAAGTCTTGCGAAATTATTGCTGAGATACACTCTCCTTGAATACTTTTCTGTTTAATCAATATTCTCTATCTTAGTATAGTGCTTTGAATTCATAGGTTTCTATTGAAAATTTTCCAGTGAGCAAACTTGTTACTGTTTTTAGTTTCTTTTT
This sequence comes from Stegodyphus mimosarum, assembly GCA_000611955.2. Classification (NCBI taxonomy): domain Eukaryota; kingdom Metazoa; phylum Arthropoda; class Arachnida; order Araneae; family Eresidae; genus Stegodyphus; species Stegodyphus mimosarum. Next base: position 38,384 of record KK118962.1, read on the forward strand.
AATCTTACAAATATTAACCTCATTTAATTTTTTGATCCATAAACAATCTGTATTCAGTATGTTTTAATTTTTGTGGTCAGAAAGTAGAACTAAGTGATTATAAATAGCTGGATTTTTTTTTTGGATGGTCTGATTTTCTTGATTAATACATAAAGTTACATTTTTTTAAAGGTAATTTCATACAGAAAATGAATTTTTTTATTCCTGTTATATTTTAAGATACGTGGGTTCTTATTGTCCATTTACTAGGCTGCATTTCTATTTATAACAAGACAACAGAAATAAAATATTTTTACAAAATATTCATGAAGTCTAAAAACTATTGAAAACTTTTGTGTGTAGAACAACTTGTAGTAGTTTGTGAAATTTAGTTTTTATATTTTTCTAAATAATACCAGGCTATTAAGAATTTAATCATTGCAACTGAAGATAATTTGGATTACAAGTGGCATTAAATTCTAAAATTTGCTTTACACCCAAACGTAGAATGGTGTCATGAAAGAAAAAGCAAGATGTTGAATTGTGTGTAGATACATTCGTGTATTTTTCTTCTTTCTTTCCACTTTTGGGATTTGAAGAAAAGGATAATTGGCTGTTGTGCTGTAAATGAACTTGCCTGATAACATACTTGTCAGTTATCTGGCCATTAGGAGGAGCGTCTACTTGAAAGTTTAACCTAGTCATTCTGTTTATATCGAGGCCCAAGATAAACTGAAACTAAAGCAAGTGAAGTCCCCATGTCTGGTTTATCTTAGGCTGCCTGATATAATATTACAGTTCATGTATTTATCACTTCATTTGGGTAGCTTTGGTTTTTTTCGGGCTTCACTTACTTCAGAACATCTTACATATGTTCTTCACTTGCTTTGGATTTGGTGTATCTTGTAGCACCACCCTCATGTGCTTGTAATTCCTTAAAGATGTTTTATGCTGAGTAAGCTGCGTATTGGAAAATTTCAACCTCAAAATATTATTCCTGGTAGTAATTTAATATTTTTCTTCCAATAGGCTACATGTGTCATGTTTATGTAAGAGCTGACAGATTATCTGCAGCTTTAATATCAGATCATGAATACCCACATCGTGTAGCACATACACTTTTAAATAAGGTAAGTAAAAAGTATCTATGTGCACCACAATTTTAAACAAATGCTGTGACATGTAACAAAGTTTTCATATTTACTGCTTCATTCTCCTCTGATTATTTTAGTCATTTCTTAAATTTGTTTGCATATTTGTTTAATAATTCGTAATATTTGTTAACACTAGCATTCAGCTACATTAACCAAACACACCAATTAATCCATTGACTCTTGAACTGTGATATGCATCTTCCCAAGAAAACATGAGAGATTTTCGAGGGTAGATGAACAATGGGGAGAAGATTGTTTTTGGATCCAATTATCATTATTAGCCCTTTTTTTTTGCATTCTGCTATTTTTTCAGTTGTATGATTCACATATAGCCATTCAGTTGATTCCAGAGATCTTTTCAGAGGCAGTATGGTTGAGTACTCTTTTCTTCTACGTATTCATACATTCCTGGGCTGAGGGACACACTTCGTTTATCTTTAGAATAGGAAGTCTGCTGCCTGTAGGCTTAATGATTATTTGATGATCCCTGGAGATAAAATCCTCTCACTGAAGCCAGTATGGCTTTTAAACCCATGTATTTGGGTTTAATACAGAATGTGTAGCAATCATATTAAAAAGGTAAAACACATGGGGGTATTTCCTTGAAGATATTGCATGAAAGGTTGGTTTGGAGGTTTTTTGGTTATCTTGACAGGCTGTAACTGAAGGTATACAGACTGAACAATATGTTGTGGAACTTGAACTCAAGGTATGCAAGTTTTAGCAAATGTAGGTGTCTTTCTTCGTTTCTTTCTTTTTTTAATTGAGTAGTTCATTCCCAAAGCAAAATTCATCCACTCTAGTCTTCATAGAGAAATTGCAGTTGCTAAGAAATGTCTATGAGGATAGTTTTATCAGAAACTGTTTAATAGCCACTTTCCGAAAGTTTTTTAGTTCCAATTCCTGGTTGAATAATTTTGAAACAATATCTAGACTGCTTTGTATGTATTTATATTACTAAATGAAGACATAGTTTAGAACTGAAAGTCTAATCTAATGTGTTTAATTTTTAGACTTTAAAAGTTGACTACGAATGAAAACAAAGTTATTTGCAGCTTACAAAAATAGAAATATTTAGAAAAAAAGTGACAGTAGCATGCATTTAAGTGAGTATGTGTGTCAGATAGTTTAAGTAAAGCATAAATAATTTCATGATAATTAACTTTAAAACACTGACTGCAGTGATTTGTAAGATGAAACATTGGGCTGCATTTTCTTCATCTAATGCTATAAAAAGAAAGAAATTCATGAAGTATGGCAGACTTTCAGAGAGAATATCGCTTTTAGTGATATAAATCTCTTTTGTTTTACTGGTCTCTTTTTCTTTGTTTAATCTATAGAAATTTAGCCATTAATTTTTATTCAGAAGTTGATGGAAAAGCATATCTTTATATAGTTTTATTTCATTCAAAAGATTCATTTCAGAACACAAACAAAAGTGTTTATGCAGCTGAAAAAAAATTAGAACATTGATCAATGTTGCAATTCACTAGGAAATAATTATATAAATAAAAATTGATCCTAAGTAATTTTAACCTCAATAGCTCTTCTTTTTGAATATGTAGAATCAACTGTATTTTTCTTTTCTGATTTGGTTTAAAATTCAAGTAAACGCAGATTGCAGTATTTTTGATGAATTGAGAAAGCATTTTAAGTAAAAGATTGAAATTATTGAAAGCAAAACAATACATATTGAACTACAGATATTTTGCTCATTTAGAAACAAATGAAAAAAAAGTTCACTGCTGAATTGATGTAACTAAGTAGTTGAAAATATGCAATTTAGTCATCATATTCCTTAAACTGCAGTAGGATTTTAACAGCAGAATCATTATTTACCAAGCATCTATCAGCCAAAGTCTTTACTAACCAAGCTAGCAATCAGTTTAAAAAGAAATCAGTGGGAAAATGCATTAACATTAAAAGAGATGCAGCGAAAATAGGTTACATTCATGGATTTTCATATTGGTAATGGGTTATTTGATGGCCTTTCTATTATGTATTACAGTTAAATATATGGTTTGCATATTGAAGGAGACAGATTTTGTTGTTATTGTTGCGACGTACCTTGTCTTCAAGTAACATCAGAATAAGCCCACGAAATTCATCATGGGAAGGAGTGCAAGGCAAGAGCTTTGAGTACCATACAGGTAACAGTGCGACTTTGCTCAGTTCCACCCCCAGTTCTGATGAAGAGCATCTCACCGGGGGGTCTGAGGGTCTCCCAACCTTCATCCCATACCACCAACCTCTTGAGAGGACTTCAGCTCGCCGCATATTTAAAGTGCCCTCATGTTACACAGATACTATACATTTACAAACATCCCTCAGAATCAGACAGTTATTGGTAATAAAGGAGTTAACATGTTAACTGTAGTATTTTGCTACTATTTGTTAAAATGTTAATTGTAGTACGTTGCTATTAGTTTTAGAATTTCAAATGAACAGTCTCAGAAAACCTTGTTGAAAGAAAAATGTGGCATGATTTAATATATATTTATAATTACAAAACAATTTTTTAAACACAAAATGTAAACATGCCTAGTATTTTTACGCATTAAGTAAGTAATCAGTAAAGACATAGAGTAAGAAATTCAGAACTAATTTTTCACAAAGATAAAAAATTGAAATACATAATTAATAAATTTCAAATAATCCTATAAATGCAATAGAGAATTAAAAAAAATGTTAAAACCAAAAGCACTGAGTTCAACTTTCACTGTTAAACTTCTCTGAAACTGTTGACTTTCATTGTTAAACCACTAAAATCAATTGTGTCAATTAAGTCATAGGATTAATTAAGTCAACTGATTTCAGTGTTCCTCCTCCTGACGAAGTGGCATTGAAGTTAATTGAATTTCTCTTCTGTTATATTTGTTTTTCCGTAAATTTCCTTAATTTTTTGAATCGGGGTATTGCTTGTGTGAAAAGATTTGGTTTTAACATTTTTAAAATTCTTTATTGCATTTATAGGATTATTTGAAATTTAAGAATTGTGAATTTCAATTTAGTTCAATTTTAAATTAGTTTCAATCTTAAAATTAGTTCAAAATTTCTTACTTTATTGTTGTGCGCGTACAGGTTTGTAAGAGAGTGAATGCACAAGTCCGACAAAAAGTTAGTAATGTTTATTCCAATCACAAGAAACATAATAAAATGCTGGATCATTCCTCAAAGATATTCGTACAATATCACGCAAAATAAACAGTAGCTGTATTTTAAACTACTAAAATGTTTAGTAGAACACAATCCAAAGCACAGACAAAGCTAAGCCAAACAACAAAATTACAACAGCATAGTAAACAGCAACAGTTCACTTAAAACAACTGAGCTGAGATGTTTCTCTCTGGCTTTTATAGCTATTTAAATCAGCTGTGCAAGACAATTCTAGCAATTTCTGGAAAGCAAAAAGAGTAGAATTACGGTTACTGCTAGTCAATAGCATTTATTCAAATTAAATATCGGTTACGGAGCTATATTATTAGATAAACTTTTATTCAATGTTGAATGCATGTGCTCTTGTATTTTTACTTTTCTGGAGTAGCTTTTTCTTAAAATACATCACACACTGCATTGCTCTAGGAAATAAAACAATTTTAATTCTATTAAAAAAAATCTATCTATCTAATCTATCTAATCTGCTAAATCTAATCTATCAAGTCTTTAACTGCTGACACTTTTTCTGGATCTGTAGACACACCTTCAGCAGAGATGATGTCTCCGAGGTAAGTCACTTCCTGTCTGAAAAATTTACATTTAGGGGCCCTCAACTGTAGATTTGATTCTCTCAGTTTCTGAAGCTTTTTTCTAAGATTTTCAAGATGTTCTTCAAAACTCTTTTCGACGATATGATGATGTCATCCAGGTATATCAGACAGGCTTTGTAGGAAAGAACTTTCAAAACAGTTTGCATGAGACGTTCGAGTGTTGCCGACGCATTACATAGTCCAAACAGCATCACCTTGAACTGCCAAAGTCCTTGTCTGGTAGTAAGTGCCATCTTTTCTCTGTCATCAGGATGTGTCTCTATCTGCCGATACCCACTCTTTAAATCAAGTGTCGAAAACCACTTGCTTCCAGAAAGTCGTCAATTCTCAAAGAGGATAGCTGTCTTTCTTCGTAACCTCATTTAACCGGCAATAGTCAACACAAAATCTGGTTGAACCGTCTTTTTTCCTGACGAGGACGATGGGAGATGCCCATGGACTTGCTCAAGGCTAGATGACATCGCTTTCTTGCATGTCCTTTAAAAGTGTTCGTATCTCTTCCTGTTTAGCAATCGGTAGACGTCTTTGATGATACTTGATTGGTGGATGATCACCGGTATCGATTCTATGTTACGTCAAACTGGTTCGATGCATGTCAGAAGACGAGTGGGGGAAAGCATCTTGATGATCTTTAATGACACGTTTGGCAGCATTCCTCTCTTCATTGTTAATTGTGCATTCTGAAATAACTCCTGTGTAATGCTCTCTGAGGACATGGATTCTGAAGTGTTATTATTTCGTTTAATGCTGGTCACTAGAGTACATGCTGCAACCACTTCACCTTTCTTAATAACGCTCGCCTTCTCTGGGCCACTGGAGTACATGTTGCAATCACTTCACCTTTCTTAATAACGCTCGCCTTCTCTGGGCCACTGGAGTACATGTTGCAATCACTTCACCTTTCTTATTAACTCTCGCCTTCGCTGTTACATTGGCAACCCTCAACAGGATAACGGTCCTTGACAGGTCGACGAGTGCTGAGGCTGCTAGTACTCCTTTCGGGCCATTACAGTTCTTGGCGTACTTTTTTTTCTGTGATGCCGTAGCGGAAATTTGTATTTTTGGCTATTAATCTAGAAAGTAAAAATTTTGTTGTTGCGGGTATTGTGATATCGTCTTGAGCTATGAATTTGTGGATAGATTTCACTCCATCATTAATTCTGAATAGAGCTGTGTTCTCAGAGGCAGAATGCAGTTCGTTCTTTTAAAAGTCCAAGGAAAAATTGTATTTCCTTAGAAAGCCCAATCCGAGTATGCAAGGATCTGTAATATCTGCCACATATGCAGTGTGATGGTAAGCGGCACTTCCAAGCGTGATATTTTAGACACATTAGGATTTTGGAGAAGCAGGAGATATAAAAAATGAGCAATGCCTTTGTCATGACTTGAACCACGGGCCTCTCAAATGTGCACAGAATGTGCTGACCACTACACCATGAAGGCATGTGAAGAAGGTTGGAGAAATACCTTATACACTCCCCCTTTTAAAGAGCGACTGCGGTTTTAGGGGACCCAGTCACTACATCCTGATGGTGGAGAATCACCATCCACCACCCTTTTTTTAGTTTGGGCACTACTGTAGAGATATTAGGGATTTTTTGAAAGCAGAAGACCTGAAAAATGAGCAGTGCCTTTGCCGGGACTTGAAGCATGGGCCTCTCGAATACGTGTCGAACATGATGACCACTACACCACGAAGGCATGCAAAGAAGGTGGGAGAAATACCTTGTAATGTTAGCATTTAATTTTCCCTCAATATTGATCTTCTCGCCGGGCACAGTGTGGAGGGTAACGCAGGGTGACGTCCAGATAACTTTACTTTCCATTTGTTGAGCCAAATCATTTCGAATGATGGTAACATTAGCTCCTGTGTCGATGGTCATATTGCTAGAAACTCCATTGATATGTCCCATTATGAAAAGTCCATTACTGCTGCCACTCACTGCGGAAATCTGAAGCTCTTTAAACTGGGACTTTTCATTATCTGGCAACGTCTACTCCATGAGGTGGCCACTAATTAGTTTCCCGCCTTATTCATAGGTATGGTCTAACATTCGTGCCCTGGGGTGTTCTGCAGTTCCATCGTATGTGGTCTTCAGCACCCTGCCATTTGTAGAGCTTTCTGTATTTCAGGATCCCAGATGCCATCGATGAAGTAGTGTAGGGATAGGATTTCCCTTGTTTCTGTTGGGCACTCTGAAAAGGTGAGATGGGACAATCTTTCAACATGTGTGGTGAGCTCCTGCAATGTTTCCATGGGCTTCTGTTGACGGGATTTTAATTGAAGTCTACTGTAGTCTTTTAAACATTTCTCGCCAAAGCGCTGCTCCAATGCACCAGATAGAGCTTCTGTTGTAGTCTTCGGTTTTCTGGAAGAGTTTGAAGAATATCTGGATTGTCTGCTGTCAGAGAAGCGGGGAGATGACAGGCCTTAGGTTGGGAATCCCATCCGTTTGCTTCCGCCACTCTTGAACATTGTCTCATAAACTTGCCAGGAGGTCTTCCCATCATACGTGGATATTGTCAGAGAGGGATGAGCGGGCATGGGTAAAAATTTAAAACTGTGACTGTTGCTTCCTGCCGTCGCTACAAATTTCTTCGAGGTATCAACTTCTTTGGTGACCACAGTAAACCTATCATCAATTTGTTGTTCCACGGCTGAAACTCTCTGTTCTATTTGTTCTTTTACAGAAGATACTCTTTCTTGTGTTTGTTCTCTTACTGAAGAAACTCTTTCTTCAATGTGTCCAACTTTATTTTCAACAACGCCTTCCATAGCTTCGAATTTGTTTTCTATGACGTAGGTAATTTCTCTTTTCATTTCCTCTTGACGTGCTTCAGTCTTTTCCTGAACAGTGTTCATCTTTAACAGATTCCTGAACAGCCTTCATTTCATCTTTAACAGATTCCTGAACAGCCTTCATCTCTTCTTTTCCCACTTTTTTTCTTTTAACGGAGTTGACGGCCTCTTCCATCTTCTCTTGGAATGCAGCAAATAGAGTTATTAACTGCCATAATTGTTCTTCCATTGCTTATGTTATTGGCATTCAAATCCCACTTCTAACACCAAAAACTGTTTTGTGCGTATGGGGTCATAATAGATTGAATGCACAAGTCCAATAAAATGTTAGTAAAGTTTATTCTAATCACAAGAAATATAATAAAACGTTGGATTATTTCTCAAAGATATTCCTACAATAGCACAGTATCATGCGAAATAAACAATAGCTATATTTTAAACTACTAAAATGTTAAATGCAACGCAATCCGAAGCGCAGACAAAGCTAATCCAAACAACAAAATTACATTAGCGAAGAAAACAACAACAGTTCACTTAAAAGAACTGAGTTGAGATGTTTCTCTTTGGCCTTTTTTAGCTATTTAAATCGGCCGCGCAAGCTAGCAATTTCTGGAAAGCAAAAAGAGTACAATTACGGTTACGGCTAGTTAATTACATTTATTCAAATTAAATGTCAGTTATGGAGATAAACCTTTATTCAATGTTAAATGCATGTGCTCTTGTATTTTGACTTTTCTGACATAGTCTTTCTCTTAAAATATGTCATGCACACTAGGAAATAAAACAATTTTAATTATAATTCTATTAAAAAAATCTAACTAAATGCAAAATTTGTAACCATATATATATATATATGTGTGTGTGTATGTACAGTTACCTAAGAGTGATTTAATAAATTTAACAGTAAAATTTGACATGGCTATCTTTAGTATATTTGTATGTAATGAAGCAAACTTAGAAGTACTTAGCATTATTGATGGCATAGAATGCTGTCCATGTTGAAAAGCAAAATTGGCAAGTGAGGCTGAATAAATAGTAATCTCTATTTCAGTTGACATTTGTGACAACAATTCACTCGTCACTAATTATGCCTATTCAAGAACATTTACATTTTTGATACTGTTGCGATAGGAAGAGAGCAGTGAGGCAGCATCTTTGCAAGAACTGAGGTAGAAGCAAAGTGTGCAGTTAATTCCAATATGGCAGCTTGTTAAGAGAATGTTTTGGTTTAAGTTCTGAATTAGCTATGTCATCAGCATTATGGAAGTCATATGATATGGGTTCATGTAGAAAAGCTGCAGTCCAGAAAAACGTTATTACTATTATTAGAATAGAGAGGGGAAATACCCACATTAAAAATAAGGGATTAAGGGGCTATTGCTAATTTAAACTATAATTTTGATTCACGTATTTTTTATCTTGCATATATATGCATATATAGACACACACACACATATATGTATAGTTTTTCAAGTGGTGGGTTAGCAAATTTAGCAGTTAGACATGTCTGTCTGTATTAAAGTAGTCAGTTTAATTTATCTGTTGAAGCCATCTCAATACAGTCACTTGATTCTTCTGAAAAGTAAGAAATATTCTACAAATGGCTGCTCTTACTGCAACTGATGAAAGATATCCTTCCGCAAATTAGTTGCATATTTACAGAGATTTTTCTTCTGTGGATGCCATGAAAAATGCTGGAACTCTGTTGCATTCAAAACATTTTAATCTCAGCAAAGATTTGGTAAATTCTGCAGTAACTTTGGTGGTGAAGTAGCTGCTCTTTCTTTAGGATTTGAGGAAATTGGCAGGAGAATGGAATCTAATTATCTATATTCAATCTCAGGCTGTCGTTAAGGCACTTTTTCCATGTTTTGTGTAAAAAGCCACTTTATGACTGTCAGATTGTTTTTGACTGTCTTTTAGCAAGTGAACAAAACATTGCTCTACAGTGGATCTGTTGCCATTATGGTATTGTTGGAAATGGCCTAATGGTTGAGGTCAAGGATCTTCTGATGTTCCTCAAACACAGTGTGTTGTTGATTTTTATGCTGAGAAAGACTTATCCACCATCAATCTAGAATTGCAAAGCCTTATCAAACAATTGGCTAGAGAGAAGTCCTAGCCTTTTTAGTGAAAACTGTGGTTCCCCATAACCTACCTAGAGTTGTAGGTGTAGCAGATTTTTGCCTTAAAACTAGCCATGACATTTTGCAAAAATATTTCCATTGTATGGGTCTGATAGACTCGCCTGCTGTGTGGTCTGGCATAACTGGGCACCACCTCTACCATTGCACTAATCTTAATGACATTGCAGAAGGTAATTCTGCATATGTTAACTGTTTGTTTGCTTCAAGACTTTATTTGGCTGCCTAAGAGAGACTAGTGGCTAAAAAGCTGAGATCTATTGTAGAGTTAAAAAAAGTTCCAAGATCATGAAAGATTGATAGAAATAAAATGTTAAAAATTCATTTTAAATTTAAGCTTCTTGTCTTAAAAACAGTAAAATGTGCAGCTAAAACTTGGAGCTGTATGTTATATTTGGGAATGCAGTGATTGAAGATTTTAAAACTGCTAAGTTTTTTTTGGGGGAACACAATGATTATAAACTCCATGTTTAATAATTAGAATTAGCTATAGAATATTAGTAATTAAATTTTTTATTTTATTTTTACCATTATACATTTTTAGATGAAGAAAACTGAATTGAGGGTTCAAGGTTAAAAGATCTTTCTTCTGAGATTGCTGTTTATGTTTCCACTCCTGTAGCATATCAATAGCCTTAAGATTAAAAAAGAAAAAAGGAAAAAAAAATCTTCTGAGACATCATTTTTTTGGTGACATCAAATAATTGCAAAAAGCTGAATGAGTTTGACAACTGCAATTTTAAGTTTTTTTCCCATTTAGGTAATAATACTTAAAACAAGGCATTTTTAATTATAAACCTTGCCAAATGCAGACTTGTGGAACATGATTTTGCATTGCATTTTTTTAGTTGTCTCCATTTTATTTTTTAGTGCAAGAATTTCAAATTATATGTGGTATTCTGCATAGGCTTACCATATTTTTGGGGTTCAACCGAGGATATATTTTTGAAATTCTCAAGTCTTAGCAGTTTACTGAAACACTAAATTTTATTTATTCAATTGTATTTTTCACTAGATATGAGCTTTTTCAGAAGTGGTTTAATTACACTGTAAAAGTAACTGAAATATCTTAGAAAAGTCAGAAGTTTTACTTCACTTCTGTTTGAGCTATCGGTACTGTTACATAATTAATGTTTTCCAAAGAACGCAATATATTATCAAATATAAATGGAGAAATAACATTAACAATAAGTGCCTCTGTTTTGGTTCTCGCAGATGAAAATTTTGGATCGTATAAGTTTTTAACTATTTTAGATATGCAGTCTGATATTTTAAAACCGAGTTCTTGTTTAGTAGTGTGGTGTGAAAATGTAGGTTCTTTAGCAGCAAACTCCACTTTGACTTTAAAAAATCTCTTATCGTTTCTGAAGCAGCAGCATTAATAGCACTTCTAAGTTGAGCTGTTTTCATGTGGTCATCAATATCACCTTTTCCTTTGCACAACCGAAAATTCTCCAGTACATAGTAATGCAATAAACAGGTTCATTGTTGCTGTCATTGTGTTATTTGTATTCCTTTGGCAGGTTAACATTAAACAAATGTTTTCTTTTGGCCATTGTTAAACAATGAGAAAAAAAATGAATAGAGATAAAATGATCGAGAAACCTGTAGATGAGTTACTTCACATGTGAAAACAGCATAAACACATTGCTCCTGCTGTGTTGCTAAAAGACTATGTAAAATGTGTCGAGACCGCTAGCCATGCCTCTGCCAAAATCAACCTCGGCACTTGCTCCAGGTTCAGCTGAGAGATGCTCTGTCATAAGGGAATGTTTAAAAACAAGCTGCCAAATAGTATTTAAAAACTTCCTTGCCAGTTATAAAATTCTCAAATCTCTAGACAGCACTAAATAACTAAGACTGTCTGGCGTAATCCTGGACCCTAATTCTACAAGGCATCGGCCATGCGATAGCCCTCTTTAATAACTGTTTTGAAAATTTCATTAAAGAAGGTAAATATTACTTAGAACAGTAAAACAACTTTAAAGTTCTCCTTATTTTCGATCATGCTTCAATATATTGCCTCCTATTGTAAAGGTTTTATTCTTTCCACCAAACATCACTTCCTTAATCCAACCAATTGATCAAGTAATCATGAAAGCATACAAAGCCTGTTATATCAGGCATGTTTGCATCTTTGCAAATATAGCACTAGGCAAAGGAAAGCATGACATGCTAGTGACGTCTTTAAAGCATTTCAACAAAAGACACTGCATTGGTGGCATCAGCCGTGACCAGAAGTTGTCAACAATTTTAAAGGATTTCCATCAGTTGAAAAGGATGGTAAGGAAATTATGTAAATTACAAAAGCAATTGGCGCAGCAAAAGATTTTCAGGTATGGAAGATGAAGAAATTGAAGAAGACAAGAATAAATGTCAAGAAATGACAAGTAAAGAATTTGGTGATATTATAACACCAGCTGATGGAGACAGCAGTAGTAGTGAAGAAGAGCCTTTAAGTACAAGAAGTTAGATGAATTTTTAAACACAGCACGAGCACTGTCTGATATTGTAATGGCGATCAACTCCATTGCAAATAGAGAAAGAAGAGAACACTTCGAGAGGTATTGAAAAATTTTGCACTTCGTATCACCAAAGCATTTAACGAGTTGCATTTGACATTGTGCCAAGCAAAACTCGCTAAATATTAAAAAAAAATAATTGTTTCATTTACTTATTTTTTAAGCAGTTATAGAAATCCTTTCGATTAACATATGTTTCGTTTACCCCCTTTTTTAATTGCAGTAATGTTTATGTTTGTATAAATTATACATATTCTTAATCTAAACTATGCCTAACCCAGTTTTTCATTAAAAAATTAACTTAGTGGAGCACGATTTTGTCGTACATGCAATGTGTTAATGACTTAACACCCTTTTCACACCTTGACTTCACAACTTTTTCACACCTTGACTTAACAAATGCTTGGGCATTTGGCAAGTGTTTACTATAAAGAAAATTATAAATAGAATTATAAAAGACTGTATAACTTGTTACAGGAATTTGAGCAATTAATTACCAACTGAAATTAAGCCAAGTTACACTTATCTATACTAATGAAAAATCCAAAGGTCCTGTAAATGAGTATTATATGATGGGTAGCAGAGCAAAAGATCTAACCATTTTGGAAATAAATCATAGAATGCACAAATTGATTGAACAGTAGACTTATGAAAAGGTTTGAATTACAATAAAAATGAAAAAGAGAATGGCAAACACAAAAAGAAATCACTCGATTTGAGAAATATTGCATCTGATGTTGCCAGAATTTCATTGATGTTATTACTATATCTCTACTGAATCAAATTATAAATACCAAGCTATTTTACTGTTCATAGTAATGTATTTATTTCCAAGGTGCCTGGTTCAGTTAATGTGCAAATTTTACAATGTGTCAGATTATTTTTTGCCTCCAGAAAAGTAATTGAAAGTTATGTATTTACTAACTTGTGTACAAAATGTATGCTTCTTCACATTTTCAGTGAATTACTGACAAATTGCAATACAGCTTTTTTTGAAAGATTTTGGTGTTTGACCATATTGTTGGTTAGGATTTGTTAATCAAATACGGAATATCCTGCCTATTAATTTTATTTTATGGTGTTAGAGTGTTAGCAGTCCTTATTTATTAATGATCCCATAATGCTAATTGTAATAAATTGCTTTTGCGGTAAATTTTATGCTGAGATGTCAGTGTATGCTGGTCATCCCACAAGTTACAGAAACGTTTTGTTTCTTAAAAATTTCATTACAGAGCTATTTGTCGTAAATTTTTCTTTTATTATTACCCTTTTGGTTTTTCCCAGCTTTTCATATAAAATGTATTGACTATGATATATTGGTTTATGGAAAACGTTATGAGAGCACTGTGCAGTTTTCTGATATTAGTCTTTGGTTTTAACAAAGAGCTAACAAAAATTATAGAGAACCTTTATAAGTCATAAATTTTCTTCACTAGTATTAACCATCATGCAAGGATTAATAGCCAATTTATAATGAACATATTCTGGTTATTATCATTGGAGGCTGCTAGTGGCTTAATGGAATAAATAGAAGACAGTTTACTTTAGAAAGTGTTTCTCAAAGGGCATCCCTTTGCATACGTAGAATTCTTGTGTTACATCAGTCTGTTATCATTATCCAATATTAGATTATTTCTCTTGGTATATATGATGATCACACTAAAACTGCATATGTCATCATCATATTGCTAAAACGTGCTTCTCTACTTTTGGGGCATGTGGAATCTTAGTTTATTCTCTAAATTTCCATAATGTATTGTATGAAAATTTTCATTCTTTCCATACTGGGATTTTTCTTTATTCATGAAAATGAAGTGCTTTATTTTTTGTTTTACTGTTTGATATAGAAAGTTATATATGCTTGTATGCCATTTAAACTGGTCCAGTTTAAAATTAATTTATGTAAATAACAGCTAATTCAAAGGGTTAAAAATTTCCAGAAAGCTGAACTTTTATCCCTGTCTTGATTTGAGTGCTGATGTGTAATTTGTTTAAATCTGAAAATTGTAATTTTGTATGTTGTTTTTTAGATGTAAAATTTCTGCTTAATTTTTTAAAGATTCTAGAACAGTTTACTTCAAAAGTACCTCCTTCTGCATGGGCTGGAGATCCAAAGTGAGTAGTACCATGTGAAAATGTCTTATTAAACAACACTTACATGCTTTTGCATATGTTACTGTTCATATTTTCAAATAAAAATGCAAATGTGCTGACAGTATTTTAGTTTCTTTAACTGTCTATGAAATGCAGTAAACTAGCTGAACACAATTTTGTATATATGTGTTATCTTTATTGTTACCATTTAATTTGTCGCATGTTAGAATTTCATTCATACACAGTTAAATGTTCATTCATCAGCATAAGACTGCTGTCTAAAGGATTTCCTTCAAATGAAAAGAAAAAAAAGCCATAGAAATCGTACCAGCTGCGAAGGAAATGGGCTACGAAGGATTTACAGGTATGGGAGAAGTCAAAGAATTTGTCAAAAAATGGCAAATGAAGAATTGAACGTTATTATATCACCAACTGACAGTGAAAGCAGTGATAATGAAGAAGATAAAACACCTTTAACTTATCAGAAGTTAAATGCGTTATTAAAAAAGGCTCAGGAACTGCGATTTTGTATTGCAGATCAAGACAATAAGAGAATATAAAGTATAAGAATAAGAGGACACTTTGTGAGAGGCGTTAAAATACTCTGTGCTGTTTCCCATGAAACCTTATAAACTTTCGGCGGGGTATAATGTAGTATGATTACTTAAACAAAGCTGTAGTGCATTTACAGGCTACTCAGATTTATGGAAAACCCTTAAGTTTTATATCAGATGATTTTTCAAAAATAAAGTTTAATTTTTTTTGTTTTGTAGTAGGAAAAATGACAGTGTATTCATTAATATATGTTATGTTTTCCCCCTGTTCAGTGATTGATATTCTGATGTTCACATATTAGTGCAGATTGTCGTTAAAAAATCCAGTAAGGTAGTTTTTAGTTTAAAATTCCCAAGGTGATTTTTAAACTTTAGTATTGTAGTGAACTTTTCTGTACTTTTTCAATGAATTGATACAAGCATTTTCAATTTTTATTCCCTGTAAAATTGAGTTGTTTAATTAAAAGGCTTATCTAGAAGGTTAAACTCATTTTGGTTTAATTTAAATACTAGTCTAACCATTTTACACTGTTAAGTAAATTATTCTTTTTTCAATATGAAAATACCAAGTCAGCAGTATAAAGCAATTTAAAAATTTATTTGAACTTCAGTTTGAAGCGACAAGAACAGAAACATTACCAGAATTAACTCTTGCTTCTTATTTAATTCTAATTTCTTGTTGATTCAACAATGAATAATTCAAAGTGAAGAGAGAAGAGATACACACAGAAGTAAAACATAAAATTAGGCAAAGCAACAGCCTTGCATTGCTGATTGAGTCTTGACTAAAATCTAAGCCAAACACAAGGTTGTTGCTTTGCCTAAATTTAAGTTATTCGAAAGTATTTACTAGTCAGATATCAAATTTAAAGCCTAACAGCCTGACTGTTCTATTTTGAAATTTCTGATGCATTTTGAATCAAATTCATTAGCTTATAGCAAGAGCACTGAAGGCAGGCAGTAACAAGAATTTTGTCACATTGTTTACTGAATCTGTATTCCGAACTTATATTTTTTGCAATTGTTTTAAACTTACTTCATTTATATATTCTGGTAGATCACATGAAGCAGTAGGAATGCAGGAAACATGAAAGAAAGAAATGACATATTAATTAACATAAACGTTACAAGTGGATTTTTGAAATTGAAGGTATAAATAATCTCTCTGGGACATGTTCTTTCCATGAGAGGGTACAAAAAGAAATATTCATTCATTGACTGAAAAAGGTGAAAGTAATTGCCTTCAAGACTGGGTAGATTATAATATAGCCACTAGTAAATGGAGGGAAAAAACTTTTTTAAATGGAGTATTTTTACAAATATAGCATGCTGCATCTTGACATGCTAAATCAAGTTGACGTTGTGAATATTCATTTTAAGCGATAGGAAAATATCAGTTCTACATTTTTTAATTTACATAGCATCAGTTTATTAGATAATAATTTTGGTGTTTGGATATGGTACGGGTAAACCTCAGTTCATAAATCTAATTCATTCCTGAAGGCTGTTCCACATCCGAAATGTTCATAAACTGAAATTATTTTCTTCAGAGGAGTTAATGTAAAATTCATTTTCTGGACCACAGATGCTTGCTTATTTAAGAAAAAAGTTACAATAGTACTTTGGGAATCAGTTGAAATCATTCAAACTAATGAACAGCGTAAGTGGTAAGTGAGGAGCAAGAAAACAGAGATTTTGTTTGGATGGGAAATCTTTCTTAAAAACATGAGACAACTGTCTGGTGCATCTTGTTTTATCTCTTCTTTGCCTTTTGATCACACTGTGAGTGCTTGAGATTCACTGGGCTTTTGTTTCACACAAAATTTGATGTCTACATTTTAAAATGCATAGTATTGTCATTGAAAATGCTTTGCTGTAGCTTGCTAAAGCATTATAAGAATGGAAACTTTTTGCTCTACCCTATTTTGCACAAACACTTTTGAAAATCATTTGTTGGCGACTTGTTTGTTTGTAACTCAAGACACCAGGCATCACCAGGGCAATTTTTAGTCCATAGGGGCTTTGTCCCTGAAGGACTATTGTTTTCGTTTTGCGATTTTGCGTCGGAAACATTAAAAGTCTGTATCACTTTTCAAACTGTTGCCACAAAATATTGCAGCCCTGTATTATAATTAAAGAAATTAAATAATGAAGAATGTGCATTAATGTATGTATGTTTCTCGCATTGTGATAAAATGACGGTACCTAAAGCCATCGAATTTTGAATGCCGTAATCCTGCTGCGAATATAGGCATCTGGAAGCCCAAATTTGAAATTTGGAATTTGTTTTATTAACGATTTCATATTTTGTAAAACTTTAACGAATTTTTGATTAAGGATTTCAAAGCGGGCAATGGCAACGTTGTACAGAAAAAAACATTTTTATCTGCGGCACGTGAGACTGTGTGTAGGAAATTCTAAAGATATGCTCAGTTTAAAATTATTTTGCGATATTGTTCTGTAACTGAATTTTATGGTTTAAATGCGAAGAACATGATATTCAGTAAATAAAAGTAACATACAAAATGTTTAAAAAACGCCCCTTTGGACGTAATTTAAAATCTGAAACCTCTCAGATTTTTTTTTTCTTATAATTTGTTTATGAACATGCATGATCCGAGGCTCCACTACATTTACAAAATGCTGTTCCATATGCTGGACAAAGTTGAAAATAATAAAAATATGCGTAATAAATTGTATAGTTCTATAGTTTCTCATCAGACAGCTGTTTCATGCATTGGTAAGTTACATACTAATTTCCTTAATCATCTGTGAATGTATTGTTGTATAAAATTGGAAATTATTTATAAGTTGATTTGTTATAGATACTTCGTTTTATTTTAAATTAAGTGAATATATATTTTTCTTGAAATAACAATTTTTCTGTTAGAATCATGAGATATGTGTACTGCCAATCTGTGTTTAATCGTGAACCATTGTATATTTCTGGCATATAACCGCTTTGCTATCATTTGCAATATTGGTTCAGAGCAATTATTAAAAGAGTAGCAGTAGCTATCTGGAATTTATGTAGAAAATAACAGATGAAAAGATGTGGGAGGACTGAAGACATCATCGTGTACTACATGCCAAAGAAAGACATTTATGGCAAGTTTCACCATTTTTGGTGCCTATCATAGCTCCTAGTCTAAGACAAGACCCAAGTACTGAATTTTTTTATATGGCTACTATATTTTTGAAGTGCTAATGTCTGTAAATGAATCATATGAACACAATCTAAAAGTCTGTTATGATGCAGTTCGATTGGCAATATAATGACAGATATCTAATGCATGTTTTCTGGGCCATGATCAGCCATATTCTTAAATGCTCTCAGTGGTTTTTGCAAGTGAGGAGTGTTGTTATACCAAGTGACATTCAGCACAGTAAAGTCGTGGAAGTATTTTTGTTTTTGATGCTAACAATTTTTTATGCTACTAATTTCCAAATTTGTTATTATTATTCCCTAGGTATTGGTAAATGTAATTGGAACATTTTGTATTACTAAGTGTTAACATAAATATGCTGATTCAGAAAGGAAATGCAATGCTAATTAATGTTCTTTCCCCCCATTAAACCATGAATAGTAAATTCTATTGATTTTACATAAGAAGTTAATGTAGACCCTCCGAAAAAATCATTCCTAATTTAAGGTATATTATTTGAACTGAATAACTGTTTACGATTGCTATGTATTGTTTTATTTTCAGTAGGCTGTTATTATATGAATTAGCAAAGGGAAATAATGATTATAATATTTTAAAACTAATTTCAGTTCAGTTGCATTTCCTGGACTTGAGAAATTTCTGTCTGACTACCAGGATCCTCGAAGTGCTGATTCTTTAACAAAAATTCAGGATGAATTGGATGAAACCAAGATAATTTTGCATAACACATTGCAGGCAGTTTTGGAACGTGGTGAAAAACTGGATGATTTGGTTGTTAAATCTGAACAATTAAGTGTACAGAGTAAAGCATTTTATAAAACGGTAACATTTTGAACGTTTTTTTATTGGTTTTAAATTTATCAGTATTTTAATCACAGTTTTTAAAAGCTACTGTAGACTGATAATTATTTTTGTTTTTTATAGGCACGAAAAACAAATTCATGCTGTAGTATTCTTTGAATTTGGAGGGGTACTCTAACTTGACCAAATGTTTCTGTCTGAAAAATTATTTTTGGACCAGCTAGAAAGTTTGTGAAATAGTTGAAGTGTTTTATTAATATATGCTATTCATAAGTTCCATTTTATAATTCTAAATATAAAGTATATTTATCCATATCTGAATACGTTACTGTATATTTGTGTACTCATTTATTTCAAGAAACTTGTTTACTGTCGTAATAAAATCTTGAATATTCTGTGTTTAAATTTGATCATTTTCACTTTTACAAGAACTCCTAGGGAGTATTTAATCTTCGACTCAGTCAGTTTATTACATATATTTTAATGTGTGAGAGACAAAAATAGTATTATAAATAATAATATGTTTTACTATTGAAATTTATCATATAGAAATGATTATACATTTACATTTGCTGAAGGTTTGTAGAGTAATATATGTGCGATTAAGCTGTGATTTAGCTTTTTCAGATGAATTTATTTCTGTGATGCTATTAAATGCTATATTTAAATTTTTTTTGAGATAGAAATCAGGAAGAAAAAACGAAGAGTAAGGGAAATTTCACAACCAATGAAATTTTGTTTCCTGTTTGTTTTATAACTTTTAAATCGGAATTTTTTGAATTATATAATTCTTGGTGGCAAAAGTAACGTAGATTAAATGGCAGAAAATATTCGAACGTTTAGCATTATGTATAAGTGTTCTGGCTTGCGGTAGTGTTCCATCAATGATATATTAACATATCTAAACCCATAAATTACATATTTTCATGTTAATTTTCTCTGTACATGTTGCTTAATGATATATGTCCATGAACTCTTATTTGATATGTTTTTTCATGAACAGTAAAATTTCCTAAAATTGTGGAGATTAATTACACGATTATTGTATATCACTAAAATGATGCTAAACTCATTTTGATTCATTACCTTCAAACCAAGTTTTTTTCTTTTAGAACTGTTGAATCATTTTATCTAGCAATGTGTAGGTTTAAATGTACACTGAATAGTTGGAATATTCAGTAATTTTGTTTGACTGAAAGTTTTCTAGCTATTGGATTGAATATTCTAAATACTGGAATACAAATGGTAGTTATTCAGAAACTCACGTGTCTGCATTTGAGTGGAACTTAACCTGAATGCAGAAGGTAAAATGCTATTCATCTTCTAAATATTTTGCAAAAATAATTCAACAGCAGATCTTTAGGTAGTAGAAATTTTTAAAGAATGTAGGAAACTGATCATTGAAACTCATTGATACGGGTCATTGAAATTTACATTTGTTTGATTTTAGGAAATTTCTTTAACTTGTAAGTTCTGACACAAGAAAAGAGTGTATTTTACTTTATAATGTATTTATTACTTTATACCATGAGTGTATTTTACTTAGTGAGTTAATTCATCGCAGCAGTTCTACTGAAAAAAATTATTTTGCGAAACAAGAAAACTGACAGCTGACCATGGAGGATTTCATCATTATGAAATTAAGGTTTTCAGGCGAGACAGGACCTAGATAGCAAAAACATATGTATTTATATATATATATGTATGTATAAGAGTAGTGAAGTTAGTGAATAAATAATTTATTTGCATTTGTAGTGAGGCATTCACCTGTTCTTATGTACCATGTGTTAAAATGATACTGTATAAAGCTATGCCATTCAACACTGTATTTTTTAGGAATGCATCTGTAATTTTAACTGAAGGATGAGTGTATTTCACTTCTCAGTGATAATTCTGAGTGACGTAACTGATTTTATTTGTTGAAGTGTAGTTTCATACCCATTTATGTTTGTTCTTGCAGACATATATTTCTTTATCTTCATTCCCTAGTTTACTATTATAAATAACTTATTTTTATTTCAGTTACTATTATAAAATTCATAACTATGTATTAGATTGATGAACATTTAGTTATTACTGTTCTTACTTAAATGCCTTTTTAGAATTTACTTTTCTTCAGCACTGTTAGAGCAGTCAGAACTGTCAACATTTATCAATGTAACAAATGTGTTTGAGCTTTCAACATTTGTAACATGGTCATTTGAATTTCCTTCAAGCTGAATAACTGTGACATCACTGCTGCTAGATCGTGGTGTACTAGAGTTTCGTGGTTGGAAGTTACCTTTTTTTAAAGAACCGTTATCTTTTTTATTGAACTTGCTGTTCTGAATATGTTGCCGGCAAGTGCCATTAAGTCCCTTTTTGCTCCGACGTAACAGTGGTCGTTTTTTCCGAGGTCTTTCCAAATCAGCTGAACCTGGATCAGATGTAGTTTCTGATATTGGAGTTTCAAGTTCTCGTGTTGAACCAAGAGAGCTTGCACGACCACATTCATCCTCTTCAGATGTACTGGCTATTCGATTTTTACTTCTGAGCATATTTTTGAATGCTGCTCGTTCTATTAGAACATGTGCTATAAATTCATCATTACTATTTGTGTGTACATGTCCATTTGCTTGATGAGTGAGATTTGCAAGTGAATTATTTATTTGCAGGACTTCTCCATTATTATATTTGCATTCAACTGATCGATGATGATGATGGTGATGTTTGGCTTTATTTAATGTTTTTTTCCGTAGATTTTCTTGAGAACTTTTTGATCCTCTGGATGTGGTAGATGAGCGGTCAGATGTAGGAGTGCTGCTACCTCTGTCAACACATATATGGTTCCATGTACATAGTGGCAAATGTTGAGATAAATTGAATCCTTTTGTTGCTCTGTTACCATTCATATTGCTAGCCAATTTATTCAGACATTCATCTAAAGGACAGTCTTCTGTAGCTGCTAGAACAGTTCCAAGTTGACTTAGGTAACGGTTCAAAGAACAATCATCTGTAGGCTGGATAACTGAATCTGCCAGCTGGGCCAAGCATCTGTCTATTGGGCTATTCTCATCCTCACTGATGTCTTCAGGATTATCTTCTTCACCCGCTCTTTCTAGAACTGGTGTATTTAGTGAATCTTCTGTCATATCTGAATTAGCAACTGAAATAGAGTCGGATTCAATTGATGGTGTTCTCATGTAGCGCTCAGGACCTTTTCTTTTCTTGAGAGTGTTTTTGAGTGTAGATGCTGCTTTATGATTTTCAGAAGGTATTCCATTATCTGTGGTCGTAATAAGTGAAGTTCTTTCATATGTTAATGTTGGTTCATGCTGCATTTTCCTGACTTGGTGTGATGTCCCAATTTTCATTTTTAGTTGATCAATTTGGGGTTTTGGAGGTGGTAGTGGTGGGGTTACAGCTTTTCCAACCCTTGGCATTGATACTTTTGGTGTTGGTGAAGAAGTATATGCCATATTCCTGTAAAAAAAAGGTAGAATTAGTGAAATGAATAAAAGTTCTAGAATATGCAGTTAAAACTTTTATTATATATTATTTAAATTATTTGCAGAAGTCTGCTCATTATTGGTTTATTATGTGCAGAATTTAGTTTAAATTTTAAATGCTTATTTAGTAGATGTTGTTACTTTTGCATGCTAGCAGTATTTCAGCAGTGCAAAACTTAAGCTAAAAAGTTTTTAGCTTAAGTTTAACAAATTAGAGCCCCATGGGTGTCTTTAGGGGCTAATGGGGCTTCCACTCCTCTTGGAATTTAGCAAGAAATGGATTTTTGTATTGTTGTAATACTGTATTTGGTTATCTGTGACCCCTGCCCAAATTAAATATCTAATTATAAATTTATTGATGTAATTATTTCAGTCTTTGACTCGCCTGAAAAAATTTTGGCTATCCATGCAATAATCTATGTTGAAAGAACCATGTATAATCGTATATTTTTAACATAGACTGCGAAAGAAATAGGTTAAGCCACTTAGATTGTCACCCTTCTTAAGGATATTCTGAGGGTGACTGTGACCGCTAACTGAGAGGTTGCATAGACTCAAAGTTTTACAATGATTTGCAACTGCAGTGCTTATAATTTTATATAGCAAGTTTTGTTCTTAAAAATCTTGGTCAATAATACGAAATTAATAACATTTGTTACTCAGCTTTGACTTCAACAGAATCATATGTGCTTTTGTAGATTTTTGAAGCTATAAGCTTGGGCCTAAAAGTTTAACTTCTCTGTCTGGTGTTATTGAAAAGCTCTGCAAAATTTTATAAATAATTCAATAGTTTCCAGACAAATGGGGGGAGGTGTGACATGATATTGAATATATGAAAAGTTTTCAAGTATGCAAGATATATTTCTTTAAAAATCACTGTAATGATGATGAACCGAAGGTAAACCTGTTTGATTAAATAATAAAGCTAGTTTGAGGGGCAAAATCGTTGAACGCAGGTAGTACTGACCTGAGTTCGATTACAGGCAAACAGGCTGACTGTATGGGCAATTTTCATGGTTTTCCCCATGCGTAATTTATATATGAGCCAGTTTCTCTTAAGAAGTCCTCCACAAAGCATCTCTGCCCTTAGGTAGGTAGCCTTACTGTGCTTTGCCATAATCAAATAAACCAAACCAAGCAACATACTGTTGCATGGTACTATGAATTTTAAGAAAACTATAATTTCAGAGCAAATTTTATTTAAAATCTAACAAATCTAATTTCCAGTTTTGCAAATGTATAAAAATTTCTTTTGTAAATATTCCAAAGTAAATTTATAATTTTAGTTAGAGACTAATTGTGTAAATTGATGAAAATAAATACTGTTGGTTGATTGTGGCTTAACATGCAAAGTTTGTGTAACATGAAATGATTGATCACTTTTTTAATATGTTTTGTATGTAAATAAGGATTTGAAGCAGAAGATTATGCATTAATAACATGTATATTTAAACGAAAATTGCTTTAGTAATCATTGAAAAAGTTTACAGTCATATTTAAAAAATGTATCAGAATTTATTTACAAATATTTAAAAATTATTTATAAGAGACATGCATGCTTGGAAGAAGTAATAAATCTTTAAAGAAAATTCTGACCAAGAAAAAGTCAAAATATAAAGCAGTTTAATTACTATTGATAATTAAAATGCTAATCCCTGTTCAAACTGCAAATTTCAATTTTTATTTTCACTTCTTAGAGTTGGTTAATGAGCAAGCTTTCTTGTTAGACTTGTTCTTCTCTGGTACAGATGTGACGAAGAGCAAAATTTACTGGCCAGCTTAAAGTTCTAATTTTAATCCAACAGAATACATAGGACAAGCTGGACTGCTGAGTTGATTTACAACTAAAATTGTTGACTTGTAAAAGTTTTCTGACAGAGGTTATTTTCAAGGAATGGACATACATCCCAGTAGATGGAAAGCAGAAGTTGACTACAAGCTTGCTTGTATGAGTCTTAGCAGTGATTATGAGCGGCAGCACTATATTGAATGAAAAAGTAGGTATTTATTACAAATATTTCATACTTATCTGATCTCTTTCTCAGCCAAATATATTAAAATAATAAAATTAGAGCTAGTTTTTTCCCATTTGAGGAAATCCTGGAAATATGCCAAGGGATTTTAGAAAAATGGATTGACATTGGCTTATACCACCCTCAAAAAAGTAGGAAAATTAATTGAAACTATCTTTAATTCCTGAAAAATTAAAAGGGGAAGAGTCTTCAAAAGCAGGTGAAATAAAAAATCGAAAGCCATGTGAATAAATAAAAGCAAAGATGGAAATTATTGGTTCAAAGTACAAATACTAATAATCTGAGCTAGAGCCATGTTTCTGAACTACAAGTATATAAATATGTTTGGGTGCCAGTGAATGTGAAAGGTGTTCCTTGGCACTTGTAAACTGAGCATCAAAATGCTGATTCTAGAGTAACCTATCGAAACATTGTTTATTATTCAAGGTGAACTGTTATCACTTATGATGAAAGACGGCTGTGTGGTGCAGTAGAATACTACATGGAAAACTAAACATCTTTAAAATTTGTTGTATTTTGGGTAGGATAGAAGCAGGTTGAACCCTAAATGAATCGGCCATCATCTCTGATAAATATGTGATAAGCTGCAGATTATCCAACAACTTCATTATCGTCCACCTAATTATGCAAGTGTCAACTTTAGGTTGTGCTGTTTCTTCTCAAGTAACAGGCAGATTATTGAGGAAGGTAGGGTTTTCTGTGTGGCATTCCGAATATCTTAGCTGTTAAAGCACAGTGAAGTAATAGCTTTATCACACAAATACATCTATGTATTTAATAGTACAACATTAACGTGCATAGTTGTTTTGTACTATATCTCTTCAACTGAATTCATACTTTAAAAATATAAGAAGTCTGATCGATCAGATTGAGTTCACTTCACTTTTGTATAAAAGCATGACATTGCGGCGGACCACACAGAGATAAGCAAATCGTGTGCGCGGCCCCTGCAATTCACTGCTCCTAGCCTTTATGAGGTGTCACACAACATGTTTTTGACATCGCAGAGAGGTATTGTATGAATATGAGCTATACATAACTTCATGACTAGTGTCTGTCGTCAAAGCTTCTCGATTTCAGGAGCGGTGACGAACCAATGATCTGGTTTTCCCTCTGATATCATTCCAGGTATAACAAACTAGAGGATGTAAAATGCTACCGTAAAATTAAGGGGGGCGTGGCTAATTCAGTTTGAAGATTTTCCCTATCAGAGTAACATCAGAAGGATGCTCTAGAACTCTTGACTAGAGAGACATGCAGTGCTCTTGATCTCTCAACTAGAGAGATCTTCGTTAGCAGACCCCTGACACTATGAGGACTATAATTCATTTAAACACCTATCTATGAATTATGTATATATATGTGTAAAGAGCTCGTAATTGTTTTTTTTTAGTTTCGAATGCAATAAGAATTATGTAATCTCTCAACATTACCTAATCATTATAAGGAGTCAAATATGCTACCTGCAGCCACTCAACTCAGGGTAACCTGTCACTCCCACAACAGTGACCCCAAAGCTTCCCCCCCCCAGTGGTGACCCGGACGTAATCTGATCTGGTGTAACCTGACTGTCACTCCCACAGCAGTGACCCCAAACTCTTCCCCCAACATTTTTTCCTTTCGGCAAAAATAACTATTAGCAAACAGTAGCAAACCCTTAAATCAGTAGGCATTAAAATTGTCTGTAAAGTGCGCAAGTCTATTACCTAAGAAACAGTTTTTGAACTGGTCTATCTAACATTTTTGTGTTTGTTTAAGAGATGAATTAAAATCTCATCACATTTAGCTGTGAAACCTTTTGCATGTGTAATGTGAGAAATATTCCACCTTCTCCATCATGTAATAAAAATACATATATGTAAAGGCTTTTCTTATCGCTTATCAATTTGGTGTGATAATGCCTGGGTTTTTTTTTAATTCATCATGGTTTATAAATCTTAATATTATTTAAAAATTGAAAATGTTGATTACCAGCTGCATGCTTCTTATCTGTGTAATTTTAAAACTTCATCTTATTTTTCATGCATTCTATTACTCTTTCTTTCTTCTCATGAGATAGAATTACTTATCCTAAGTTCAAATTTGTTTTCATTTTCCAACCATGCAATAATTCTGATTAGGTTATTTTTGTTGTATTGTGTGGTGTAGCTTTGTAATTAATCAAATAGTGTTGGACAAATTGTCTGCTTGGCATTCACTGAAGCAAAGCTGTTTGATTCAGTCCATTGAAAACTCAGTTAAACCTCTCTAAGTATCAGCTCTCAGATAGTACAAAAAGGCAATGTTGAATATTTTTTTCCCTTAAAAAGTTCATTACCTCCTCTGAAGGGAACTGTAGGATATTATCCAAGATAAGTTTATTTGGATACCCTTTCTGCTAAAAATAGTTGTTAGAAAACTTATCACAGTTTATGTTGTAACTATAATGACTAAACTGACAGCATAAATAGTTATGAGGAGTTTTCTCGCAAGCACTGATAATGTCAAGAGTGGTAGAAAGGGAGTGACCGATGTTTGTGACATACTGTATATGAATGTAAAGCATCAATAATTTCATTTTTCGTGCACCGCAACCTAGGCTGAAGCTTAGCATTTTGCTGCCTGGCTCAAACTTAACAAAACAAACAACTTTTCAGGTCTTTTATTCTGCCCAGTTCCTTTTCTAAATTCTAAAAATTTTGTCATCCCTAAATTTTGCTGCTCAATGCTTCTCTAAATTCTAAAATATTTGTCGCCGTTAAATTATTTTGCCTTGTGCAGCCACCCTGGCAATGGCCCTTGGGAGTTACCACCACCAATACACTAATGCATATCTCTATATAGTATGAACAATTTGATGACATTTGCATGCAATAATTGTTTTCATCAGAAGAGTTTTAAGAAGAATAATTTGACATGAACTTCTTATGATATAATCATCCATCTAACTTAGTTTGTCTTTAACTTTGAAATAAGTATTTTTTTATGATATTATGCTACTATGTATTTTGAGGTTTTTGGAAGCTTTCAAGCAGATCGTTGATAAGTTTCTTTTTAAATCTCATTTATGTTATGGAAGGCATAATTTGAATTATAGCAGCAACTGTTAATACTTTTTTTCTGGTGCTGCTTTTGCTTTCAGATAGTATTCTCAATCAGCAATCAATTGCTTCCCTAATCTGTAAGTTATTTCTTGATTAAATTCAAGCAATCTGCACCATCTAGCTACGCTACTCTTATGATCATTATCCAGCATGATCATTTCCTATGGTAGATAGTAAATTTTATTAAAGCTTGCCGATCTCTACATAAAACAATTTCCTCAAAACCACTGAAGCCATTTTTGCTACAGCCCAGACTCAAAATAATAACTCTTTTTCAGCTGTTGAATGCTTTTTACATCAGTGAATATTCTGGATGCAAAAGGATACATTCAGTTCCCTCCAAATGATTCCAAGTTAAACTGCTCCCTGACCTTACTTTGGAGCATTAAGTAGCCATGTAAGTTTTAGGATCTGGATTGAAAAATAATATACTGATATCAGAGTACCTTTAAGTTCTTTATCTATTCGAAACTCTTTTTAGCCTCTGTCAACCATTTGAAAATACAGTGGTAACCCCATATGTGCTGATTCAGTAGCCTCTTTTTCAGTTACCCACAATTCACAACGTATGAAGTCTTATGAAATTACAAAAACCATTTGACAGTTCATATATGAAATAAGCCAATAAAGCTAACTACTAAATTCCCACTAATACACACATGCATACTTTCCTAATGGATATAACTAAATAGGAGGTAAATGAAAATGATCAGCTTTGCAACCTCATTCAGGCTTCTCAGATAGCCTGTCTTCCCCCTACAGTTATACAAATGCCAGCAGGGGACTACAGCTGTCAATAGTTAAAGAGGAACATTTCATTACAGCTTTTGTAGACTGAAATTTCTTATTTACAGTACATGGTCTTTAAAGTGTATGTGCAGTGATGTTACTTGAGCTTCTAAGCTGAGACATTTTATTACAGCTTTCGTAGACTGAAATTTCTTATTTACAGTACATGGTCTTTAAAAGTGTAAGTGTAGTGATGTTACTTGAGCTTCTAAGCTTAAAACCGTGATATGCCTAGTCCATAAGTGAGAATGCGAAAATTTTGTATATAGTGCAATTAGATAAAAACTCCTATGCAAAACTTTGAAGGACTTTTGTCCCCCTGTGAATGCTTTTGTTGCAAGAATGAGTTTTCAGTTAGTGAAATGCTAAAGATTAATGAAAAATGTGTGCTAGATTTTCTGTTGCACCACAAACTGTAGAAATTACTTGTCATAATGGGAAAAAAAATGCTAGAGAAAGCGAGAAAGGCCTTAAATTTTTGGTTCTACTTATGCTTCTGAAGATGATGAACCTGAAGATCCATAACCCATTTCCTGAATTTAGTATAAACAAATCATCATCAGAGGATTTCCTCTCCTTATTACATGTATTATCACATAACAATAGATATTGCAGACTACATCTATAGTTATGTGATAGCATGTAAAATCATTATTGTGACATAATGAGAGTGCAGATATCAGTATCATCACAAAATGATAGCACATAATATTACTACCATCATGCACTATCATTACATAATGTGTAGTTAAAGCACATAATGCTTCTTATTAAGATTCAACAAAAAAATACTGTTTACTAAAGTGAAATTTTCTTGTGTTACAGTGTTAATTTTAAAACAATTTCAAGATGTGAAAAAAAGCATTATTAATAAACAAAATGTATTTAATATGCAAAATTTCAATACATTTTGTATTTTCTTGCAGCTTGTAAATTTCAGATATTTGGGAATTTAGATCAGTTAGTTGTTCAAAGTGTTTAAAACTGAAGCATATTTGTTTATGCAGATAAAGATTGTGATGTGATGACAATGAGATTGTTTAAATGTAAAATGGGTGGTGGTTGTTTATTATATTATCATAGAATAATTGTGTAAAATTGTTAAGATTGGTATTCAGTGATCTGCCAAAATATATTTACTAGAAAATTTGATTTGGATAAAGAATATATCGAAAAGTGTGTTTTAAGTCCAAAGTTTGCAATTTATGGCTAAATGTAAATATACAATTACTCATGTTAAAATATTTGTCATTCAGCACATAGGTCAGGTTAAACTTTTTAAACAGCATAAAACATGCAATACCTATCTGCTTAAAGGGAGAGATGCCTTTGTGGAAGACTTTCTGTTTGTGTGTATTAAAAATAACACATGTAATTTTCACTCAGTTTATATTTATGCATACTTTGACATAAAAATTCTGATATGTGCATAATTATTGAATATTAGTCAAAAAATTGTGAATGCACAGAAAATGAAGATTTTCGTGTTCCGAAAATGAAAAATATTAAATGAGTATTTATGCATATCCTTTTAAAAACATGAATTTCCTTTTAATTAAATATGTAAGTATTTATTAAATTATATATAAATGTATTTCGAAGTGAAGGATTTATTCATCATAAATTCCTCTAATTAGTACTGTGAATAAGTCTAGTTATTGAATCTGTTGAAATTTATGTAATGATTATAAATATTATCTAAATATATAATGACCTTAATATTTAACTGTAAACATAAATTTAAATTCTGTTGACAAATATACACTCTTTTGCAAAAAAAGTCGAAGCACCAAGAAGGACTTTGCGATCGTGACGAAATTTGGTATGCAAAAACATCTTGATCGAAGATGCAAATGATCAAAGTTTCAAGGCAAATGAACAGGAATTGCAATCATAGAACCAGTAACAGAGGCGGAAAATTTTTTTATTTATTTATTTTTTGTTGCTGCCATTGTAATTCCGTAGAGAAGCAACTAAAGATGTCATTACGACGATATCGAAAACCTTACAGACAACTGAACGACTTCGAACGTGGTCGCGTTGTAGGGTTGCGTGAAGCTGGGCAGTAATACCGAGCAATAGGCCGCCACCTGCAGCGTACAGACACTGCTGTGCAAAGATGTTGGCAGCAATGGTTGCTACAAGGAAATTGCCGACGAAATGAAGGCTCTGGAAAGCCAAGGAACACAAATGTGAGGCAAGATAGGATGATTGTTCGCCAGGCTCGAACCACCTCAACGGTATCATTGTCGACTGTTCAACGCATTACAGCCACATCTATACCTCCCGTGGTACCACGGCGCTTGTCTGAGGTGGAGTTACGGTCACAGAGGCCTTTGACCCCCACAACGTCGCTGGAGTCGTCTGGAGTGGTGTTGCAGCCGATCATGATAGCTACCATCAAACTGGCACCGTATAGTGTTCAACGATCAATCCCGCTTCACTTTTGAAGCAGATGACCACTGTGTTCGTGTCTGGAGAGGACGGTTCCAGTCAGCCTTTGATTTACAAAGGCATACAGCCATAACCCCTGGTGTGATTTTGTGGGGAGGTATCTCTTATGACAGCAAGTCATTTTTAGTCTTCCTCCATACATATTTAGCAGCTCAACGATATGTTGATACCATCTTGCTGGTTGCATTACCCTTCATGGCACGTCATCCTGGGGCCATTTTCCAACAAGGTAATGCCAGGCCACGTACCGCTCGCATATCTCTGGACTGTCTCCGTGCGGTTGATACTCTCCCTTGGCCAGCAAGGTCACCAGACCTTTCACCAATCAAGCGTGTGTGGGACATAGGCCGCCAGATTCGGGCACCACAAAATATCGCAGATCTGGAGCGACAACTGATGAATGCCTGGCAGAATGTGTCGCAGCATGACATTAGAAACCTCTACCATTCCTTGCCTCGACGAATTCAAGCATGTATTGCCGCCAGGGGTTTCGACCAACTACTAATTTGAATATTCAGTGGGTGATTGTGAGCCGTGAACAGGTACTATGACCTTAATTTTTTAATCATTTTATTATCTGTGTATGAGCTATACACATATTCAATTTCATCAAAAGCAACCACTTCCTTCATGGTGCTTCGAATTTTTAGCAAAAGAGTATATTTATAAAACTATTTAAGCAAGAATTGTTCATACTGGAAAACAATATTAGAAGTTCTGTAAAGCACAATATATGAGATACGTACTTAAGGAGTCAAAAGTTTTTTGATAAGTATTAAAAGAATTATATCCTTACATTTTGTAATAATTCTGTTACGTATTAAATAATATTAACAATCCCCTTTTTATACTCCTTTCCGAAATCCTTACAGAAAGTTAAGTACATGGAAATCAGCAGCAAAATGTAATATAGTTAACTATTAAAATGAAAGGTACCTAATTTGAAATAAACAAGCAGAGCATTAAAATTTTAGAGTTGTTATAATTTTTGATTTAAAATATGCCTCAGAAGCTAAAAATTATCTCATATTTAAGAAAAGTATATTAGAAAGAGGCCGTGTAAATAGAAAAGAAATAATGCTTGATTTTAATATTAATAAAACAAACTGATTTTAATTTTTGTAATCGTTAACCGAATAAAATAGATTAAAATTTCCTTTAAAATGTGTTTCCGATGTAATTAGCGAAAACATTTCGTACCAATTAAACGTATTCAGAGTACAGGAAAAGTATACCATTTGATTCGGTTCAGAATGAAATACTGTTTAAAACTGTGTTTTTTCATATAGTTAGGACTCTGAAATATTATAGAAAATGAAAATATATTCATTTATATTTACGACGTAACTACTAAATGGTTACCTCTAAATATGTCAAAACTTGCAGATCTCAATAGCAAGTCACTGAATGTTTTGATAAACAAGAGCCACTAATAATGCTACTATGCAGAAAAGTAAATTGCGTGCAGCCTGCATGAATGAAGTGGTCGCTGAATCTGGCAGACATTCCGCAGAACGTTCAGAAGTACCATCGTTGCAGTGCGCTTTAAAGCCCTTGGCCCGCGAAATTTTTTCACAAATTTGACCGTTCCACGGGTAAAAAAAAAAAAGTTGAGAAACGCCGCTATACAGTACAAAGCTGCATATCTTAATTTCTAACTCGTCTACGGATCATCTTAAATTTTCAGACTTCCTTACTTGATACATCCAAGCGAAAGAAAGCGTTTACTGTGATGTAGAGTAAATTTTGTTGTACTAAAACCAAACAATAAGTGAAGTAGCACTGTACTTTTTTATTGTCACTTATTAATATTGATAAAATGTTACTGTGCAGAAATCATCAGTTCAGTTTCAGATATTTATGCATTTTGCAGGAATATCCTGTTTTACATATGTTCGACAATTATCTCCGGTTTGTCCTGGAACGAACTGCCTGCGGATACGCAGTCATTTCTACATTCTTTTTAAACTTCAAGGTTCTAACGCTGTAGCAAAATGAGGTACATATTTGCTGTAAAAGGATGCAAAACGATCCCATATTCTTAGATATATGTATACCCTACTAACTTTTTATTGACTTAAGACTTTTAACAGAACGTATAACCTAAAATTTGAGCGTATTCCTTCGGAATAGACATATGTCAGTATTTAGTGACACTTGCTGTATCAGTTTGTCTAAGGGGAATATTGTGAAAATAATATTCTGTTTTCTTACCAAACACAGTTATGGTATTCAAATAACATTGCACCTCTTAAAAACCTTTTAAAATTAATGATATGATCTTCTGCATGAAAAGAACCAGAGGCTGAGCTTAGCCAAAAGAAATACAGCAGAATCGAACAAACTTGCTGTGGAAACTCTACACTGTTAATGTAATTTTACTTGATGATGTTTACTTAGTGAAAACATATCGCAACTTTTTTTAAATTGATCGTAATATCATCAGGAAGAGGCAGAGGGGGGGGGAAGCAAATCGATAGTATACATTTATTTGGTTTGCCCGAATCTACACATAATCTAATACTTTTTATTTTTGCATCTGGTTCCTACGATAACCAAAACCTATTCTGATGAATCTATTCTTTGGATGATTCATTCAGCTTCTAGTATATTTTTTAGCGACTTCATCTGTAATTAATACTGATAACCTTTTTAATTTTTCTTTATTGCTGCCTTTACGTTTGGTCGTATTTTAAACTTATGGTCATATGATTATACTAGCATCTTGTTCTTTCTACGCAGTAGAATTAAATTACCCTCAGTTAGAAGCTTCGTAAATGCGTTAATTGAATCTGTTATCACTTTGTCTCCGTTTCAAAAAAACATTTTGTCTTTTGCAGTAGCATTTTCATAAGGTAATTACAATAGCCAATAAAGTTTCTACTACCGGCTGTAATTTTTTTAAAAAATAGAAAAGGATACGTTTTATTGAATATACAATTGTTAGAGTTCAATGAAAAATTCAGCGGGGGATTTAGAAAACCTCTTGCTGAAAGAGGTTCTAAAGTTTATCCTAGCACCCTTCCTAGCCCTTCTACCTTCAACTTACAACTTCCTACCAGAATGTATTTTCAGAAACGCGTTTAATGCAAATGAGTAGTATTTAAGTCGATGCTTCACTAACTTCGTTAGAGAGCCAGAGTTCCTGACTAGAGCGCGTTTGTCTTTAGCAACGTCTCTCTCTAAACTATTACTATGCTCGACCGTATTTTAGGCCCCTTGATAGCTTCGTCGAATTAATTGAGATTTAGGGGCCAACTACTTAGAATCTTGATAGCTTCGGGTATATCTTTTAGTTAAGTTTAAATTCATATTAATTTGAGTTCAAGCCCAAGTGGAGACTTTGCTGTACGCTCCGAGATAGGAGCAGATTATGTTCATCCTTATTTTGAGAAATAAAGGTTAGTTAACCCTTCTTCAGCTATATCTTTTAGTTAAGTTTAAATTCATATTAATTTGAGTTCAAGCCCAAGTGGAGACTTTGCTGTACGCTCCGAGATAGGAGCAGATTATGTTCATCCTTATTTTGAGAAATAAAGGTTAGTTAACCCTTCTTGAGTGTTACGTCTGTGTTCACACACTCAAGCGATAATTCGCTTATCAGTGTAAGGAGTTTCTCACATTAAACTGAAATAAAAGGATGGAATCCCACAAGGTGATAGACTTCAAGAAAGGAAGAAATTTTCGTTGAATAAACAAAATTGCGGTAGCCTATGTGTGTAGATAGATGAGCACAGAAAGGATTTTCGATAAGAAGGAAGCGGATAATGATAAAAAGTAGAGTCATTTTTAAACTAAGAAGGGTTGCTGTGGTTCAGAGAGGTCAGTCACTTCGAAATGAAGAAAAAGCTCCTCAGAACGGTTAATAAAGAAAACTGTGTTAAATGGCATCCCATTAATTGCTTTACTGGATAGAGGGACACAAAATAACTTTCTGGCAGAAAATATGTTTCGGATATACAGGCTGTTTGAAAACTCAGGAGCGCAAGAAAGTAGTGCAAGGGAAATAGTTTGACTGCATGAAGCGTATAACTTTGCATATGCAGGTAAGGGATGGAGAACTAAGGTGGTATTTTTGGGGGATAAGAAATTTGCAAGTAAATGCAGTTTTGGAATTAGACGTTTTGAAGGCAGCTGTGCGTGGATTGATTTTCAGCAAGTGTGAGTACAATTGAAAATAAATGGTATGAAAAAGAAAGAAGTAGAACCGCAGGCCTGGACCTTAAAGAACTGTTCCCGGAGGATAAGGAAAAAAAATAGAAGATATAAGAAATTTTTTAGCATTATTTGATGACATCCCAGCATTGACACACGTGGTTAGTTACCAGATACATACGGGAGACAATTCCCCTTGGAGAGCAAAACTCTACCCGTACAACAAGGTAAAACAGGAAGCGCACTGAGGAAACGCCAAAAAACAAAAATGATACTCCTCAAGGTTAGTCCCTGCACTAGCCCTGTAGTTTTGTGTAGAAAAAAAAAATTCTACCTGCCACTGATTTTAAATCATGGCGTTTCGCTACCCATTACATAAAGTTGAACAATATCATAAAATTAAGCACTATAATAAAATTTTCCGTTTACCTACTACTAATAACAGAGGAAATAATAAGGAAAATAAAGAAGATTTTTTGCATGAACATGTTGGAACTGACATCTGGAGAATTCCAGATATATCCGAAACTCGGGGACCTGCCGAACACGGCGTTTTTTACTAAATCGGGTATATGCGTATTTAAGAATGCCATTCGGCTTATGCGGTGCACGCATTATGTTCGAAAAGGAACAGACATAATTTTAAGGTCTGTACTAAGTAAATCAACTCTTATATACCTAGATGACTTAACAGTAGTTACTAGTAATACAGTACACACACTGGCCAATGAATTAGAAACCTTTGAGATTTTCATTTAAAAGCGTGCTAGGAATGAAGTACGAAAAATATTTTTATGACGTGAGTTACACGTGGTTAGAATGCTAGTATATGTAAAGTGTAAGAGTGCTTTTCACGATGAATGAAGTAAAATGGGAAAAACGACAGATCTTTCACCATTTGGGGGGAAAAGTCTTGTTGGTGGTG
>KK118962.1:74338-166539 GCA_000611955.2 Stegodyphus mimosarum
CAGGATCCTCGATATCGAAGACAGCAAATCTCGCTGGGTTCTCAAAATCAGCCATATCGAAGGTTTTCAAAACCTAGAATCAGAACCCACAGTCCTTCTCTACAAGACGTAACTACACTTCAAGCACAGTTTTCCAAGAGACTGATCGGCGACGAATTGTACTGCAGAGCATGGACTCTACTGTCCTTCACGTGACATAGATCGTCCACCAAGGCTCTGTTCAACAGATTTCTGCTCGAACCATGCGCAGAGAATAGGAATGCATAGTCGAGTGCCTGTGAGAAAACCACCCATTTCTGCCAGATAGAGAGAATTCGTTTGCAGTTGTGCCGGGAAAGAAAACACTGGACATCTGAGGATTGGAAAGATGAATCACGTTACACGTTATTTTGCAGTGATGGAAGACGTCGAATTTGGCGAGAACCCCATGAAGCCATGAATCCGTCTTGCCTTACTCGCACTGTGCAAGGGTCTGGTGGGATTATCATGATATGGAGCATGTTCTATTGGCATGCAAGTGGTGCCCTGTTGTTTCACGAGGGTAAACAGACATGAGATACCTAGATATACTGGCAGATTAAATGCACCGTGCAATGTTGCATTTTCACTCTGATGGCGACGGATACTTCATGGACGATAATGCAACTATACATCGTTCCAGAAGTGTTCAAAATTGGTTCGCTGAACATCAGTCTGATTTCCAACACCTTCCCTGACCACCGCATAGCCCGGATCGTAACCCCATAGAATTCAGTTATTCTCCATGGGTGGGATATGGTGGAAAGACACATCCGACAGCACCCTCGCCTTCCATTTCATTTACAAGATTTAAAAATCTGCTTAGCCAATGCATGGTATTTTCTGGATGTAAATGCACTTCAGAAGCAAATAGACTCGATGCCCAAATGAATCTGGGCACTTATTCTTGCAAAAGCTGGTCCAATAAAATACTGACCTTGGGTTTCTAATTCATTGGCTAGTGTGTGTAGATAGCTGAGCACATTCAGGATGTGCGCGAAGTTTTTACCCTTCTAAAGGAGGCCGGTTTAAAAGTAAATGCAAATTAGGGGCCACAGAACTTTCCTGGGATGCAAATTATCTGAGCTTGAAACTGAAACAGGAAAAAAAAAATACCAGTTATAAACTACCTTTCATCAAACACTGCAAAGAAGCTAGCATTATTTTTTGCTTTTGTTCACATTAAAGAGCATTTATTAAGGATTTGTTTTACATAGCAGAGTCCTTGCTAAAATTGAAAAGAAAGAAAACTAGATTTACTTGACAGGCGGAGGAGAATACAGTTTCTGAAAAACTGAAAATGGCATAAATCAAGCCCCGATAATGAAATTTCCTGATCCAGAAGGCAAGTTAGGAATTGCTGCAGATGCATCTAATTTTGTGGTAGGAGCTGTGTTTATTCAAAATGGTGAAGCGGCAGCATATTCTAGCAAAATGCTAGAATATAATTAAAATTAATTATATCGATACTGAGAGAGAAACATCTGGGGTCTAGTTAGATGTTCACAAATTTAGAGTAGTTTTGGTGAGGAGCTTATAACCATACATATGCAGATTATGATGCGATAACACGTGTGTATTCCGGGGGAAATTGTCACTAAGACTGTCGTTATACACTCATGTCCATAAATTAAGGATAATTCGGAGTCACGTGGAAATCGAAGTCCAAAATAAATATATCACTTGTAAAATCACTACACACATCTTCAAGAATCATATGCAAATTTCAGGAAGTAACCAGATGACACCGATGGTACGTCACAATGACGAGAGTGATATATAAGGAATACAGGCAAAGAAGTAAAATTGTTCGCAGGCGCTTTATAAGCATTTCAGTGCAATAAATGACACAAAAAGGACCCATTTGGATGATTTTTTACGTGGTAGAATTATCGGCCGTCTAGAATGTGGGCGTACCCAGCTGGAAGTATCAGACGAACTTGGAATTGCCCAGAGTGTCATCTCCAGGCTTTGGCAACGATTCCAAGATGATGGTAATGTGAGTAGACGTTACAGCACAGGTCGCCTCAGTTACAACGCCAAATGAGGACCGACATTTGGCAGTTACTGCCAAAAGAAACAGGCTGAGCACAGCCTCAGGCCTGTCTCGGTAGCTCTCTTCAGCCACTGGTACGGCAATTTCAAGGCAGACCGTGTACAGACGCTTAGGGCAGATTGGTCTTTATGCTCATAGACCTGTCATATGCATTCCACTTATTGCAAATCACTGTCGCCTGCGGTTAGCCTGGAGTAGAGGGCATGCATTGTGGACACCGCAACAGTGGGCTTATGTGATGTTTTCCGACGAGTCCAGGTTTAGCTTGCAGTCTGATTCTCGCCGGACTTTCATATGGAGAGCTCCAGGTACCCGTTACCACCAAGAAAACATCATTGAACGACACCGTTACGGTGGTGCGGGAGTGCTCGTTTCGGTGGAATTATTCTGGGTTCCTAAACTGACCTGAATGTTCAAATTGGAACCATGACAAGCAAAATCTATCTTGACGTCATTCTGGAACAACATGTACGTTTGTTTCGGGGCGCCATGGGCGCACAATTTGTGTTTATGGATGACAAAGCCCGTCCTCACCGTGCAAACATCTCAAGCGAATGCCTTCAATCGGTGGATATCACCCGTGTTGACTGGCCAGCATTCTCACCGGACTTGAATACAGTAGAGCACGTGTGGGACATGCTTGGCCGACGAATTGCAGCCCGTCAACCTCCTCCTACATGTCTACCGGAACTTCGGAGAGCATTGCTTTTTGAGTGGTGTAATATCCCCCAAGATCAGATCGATAATTTGATACTCAGCATGCCCAGGCGTTGTACGGACTGTATTGCATCGTCTGGGAGACAAATAATGTATTAACAATCATACCAACCATGTAATATTGGTTTTATGTAAATAGGCTTTTTTTGTAATTTGCTCCAGGGAGAAAAAATCGCTAATTTTTTTAATAATATCAAACATATAGCATCTTTTTTATGGTTTTATGAAATAGGCTTTTTTTGTAATTTGCTCCAGGGAGAAAAAATCGCTAATTTTTTTAATAATATCAAACATATAGCATCTTTTTTTGCTCTTTACCTTTTGTTTAATAAATAAGCTTTACAAATAAGTCAAATTTGTTTTGCTTCTAACTCTTCCTTTGCGTGATTTTGCATTATCCTTAATTTATGGACATGAGTGTAGTTAAAACATATGAAATGTAATGTAATGAATTTAAGTATTCTGAAAACTACTGTTCGTGATTAGTATATGTTAAGAATTAATGTTATTGTAAAGGAAAATGTCTTACTGAGCTTCATTTCTAAAATTATAAGTGGCGGAACCCTGTGAAAAGCGGTCAGAAAAGGGAAAAAAATAAATAATTAAGTAACTAATAATTAGAATAATTAAATTTAAACTAAAATTGAATAAAACGTAAAGAGATAAATAAAAGCTAAATAAATTCTTATACACAGTCCAGTCACATTAATGTGACCACCACGTACTTTCCATGTCAGAGTTAAATAACCAATCACAGAAAGCAGGTGGCAGCACAGTGCAGTTGAGCGTATATAAAGGGTGTGTGAGGGCTTCGGAAAACATTTCAATCGTTGGCGTAATGCAGAAACGAAGCGATTTATCCGACTTGCAAAAGGGCATGATCATTGGCTTTCGGGCCAAGGGTGGAAGCATTTCCGAAACGGCTGAGTTTGTGAACTGTTCGCGTGCCGCCGTGGTAAAAGTGTACCGTGCATGGCAAAATGGGACTGTCCAAAATCAGCGACGTGGCAAATGTGGTGCACCACGGGCCATAGATGACAGAGGCGAACGACGGTTGCGGAGATGCGTTCGGGCAGATAGACGGGCTACCGTTGAGCAACTGACCACCAAAATGAACCAAGGGGCTACCAAAAGTGTCTCCCAAAGTACTATTCAGCGAACATTGCTGCGTCTGGGCCTCCGAAGCAGACGCCTGGTTCGTGCACCTATGCTGACTGCTGTTCATCGACGGCGAAGGCTAGAATTTGCACGCCAGTACAGCAGCTGGACGTCCACTGAGTGGCGACAGGTTGCGTTTTCGGATGAATCGCGTTTTATGCTCCATCGGACAGATGGACGTTGGCGTATAAGGCGTGAAACCTCTGAAAGGAACCACCCTGCAACCATTGCCGGAACGGTCCAAGCTGGAGGCGGGAGCATTATGGTCTGGGGAATGTTTTCCTGGCATTCTCTAGGTTCACTGATCATTGTGGAAGGCACAATGGATCAATACAAGTACGCATCTGTCCTTGCGGACCATGTTCACCCCTACATGCGCATTGTTTTTCCTCAGGATGATGGCATCTTCCAGCAGGACAATGCGAGGTGCCATACAGCTGCCAGTGTACGTGCGTGGTTCGAAGAGCACCAGGATGAGTTTACCGTCCTCCCCTGGCCAGCAAACTCACCTGACTTAAACCCAATCGAGCATCTGTGGGACCATCTCGATCGAGTTGTTCGCGCCATGGATCCTCAACCGCGTAATCTAGCGCAGCTGGCCACGGCATTAGAGTCGGCATGGCTCAACATCCCAGAGAACACCTTCAGGGACCTATGTGACTCTCTTCCTGCACGTCTCGCAGCAGTCCGCTCTGCGAAAGGTGGTTATTCTGGCTTTTGACAGATGGTCACATTAATGTGACTGGACTGTGTATTAATGATGCATAGTTAAATAATAAAAATACCAGACCCTGTGCCTTATTTGATGCACCTGCTGGAACTTCAGGTTCATCCAAAAACTAAGTAGTTCAGCCATCCTCCAGCTGGATTTAAGCCCTTCACACGCGGTACTTGCTCTGATACCCTATCTAGTGGCTGAAAATGGAAAGATAAAAAACGGTATTCTGTCTATCTATACTACGTTGTTTGTGAAGCAGGTTGTCGTCGAAAAATAATTAAACGTTTATTGTTGATAGTTGCGGCCTTTATCCATAACCTAAAAAGAGATATAGACCACACGTTTTGTTGCGTACTACAGTGTAATTCACGAACTTGCAAGGAACCTGAGTTATGCTTTCATTGTATTCCTTTTTCGAAAAACATGAAACAAGGTTGGGATACTGTAAAGCGAAGAAAGGAGTGGGATTTCGCGCATCGCGAATTGGAAAGAAAATTGGATTTTATATGAAAGTGTCTCTAAACATTTCGATACAACTGATTACATTTTCCTCGTGAGAAATATTTTGTTTATATTTACAAAAATATTTTCTCGTATACATATTTTTACGAATTTTTTACAATGTAACATGAAAAGTATGAAGAGAGCGAAACTCTGCCGGAAAAATAAGACTACAGGGGCAAGTATATTTAACATTGAGGTAAATGGCTATCACGGAAATTGGCGAGATATCGCCAAGCTAGTTTTGGTTTCGGCGACTAACTTTTATTGTCAAATTTAGAGAGAAATCGCCAAACGTTGCCAAACTTGTCGGCAATTTTGGGACATTTGGGTCCCATGCTGTATAACTGTATTTGGTACGGTAATTGAAACACTGTAGTTGATCCCTGTATGTAACTGTAACCGCATCCGCCCCTTATGTGTAACTTTAACCGTATATGCCTTCCAATAATTTCGAGAACGGGAAAGTAATTTCTTGGCGGCCGGGGAAATACTGTATAAGACCGGCGAGGGCATCAGTTTCTGAGTTGTTAGTTCAGAACGACTTCGAAGCATTGAGATATCCATCAGAACTTCGCCGTTTAGATGCGCTTTGCATTCCATTGTGTTTAGCGTTCTTAGTAGGTTGAAGTGTAACTACTGATTGTGCTCTGTGATACTCAGAAGAGCTGTGCCAGTACATCTGTGGAAAGTTCCAGAACTGTAAAGTGTTTCTTTTGGGAAAATAAATTTTATCAAGCTATCGTCGTTTCTGTGAGTATTTAATCCATTACGAACGAGTACGCACATCGCATATATATATCATATATATGCGATGTGCGTTTTTTATATGATTTTTTATATGATATATATATGCGCGTACGCATATATATATCATATATATATATATATATATATGATATATGTGTGTGGGCATGCTTTGAAAGTAAGTAACATGCATATATGTGTACCAAAGTAGAAACAATTATAGCTAATTCATCTCTTAAATATTATTAATATACACACATATATTAGCTGCTAAAGTTAAATTCTGCTTCAGTTAATGGAATGTAAGACATAAAAATAAGAATTAAGTTTTTTAACATTAATCATGAATTCTGAATTTCAGTTACTTTCCCTCCCCCCCAATGGCGAGTTCAAGCCGTCCATCAACGCTGACCACTTCTAAGGCCGAAAGCGGCGGACGCTTTATTATGAAGGCACCTAATAGGTGGGCTACCGTTGCCTCCAGTGAGGGGACGGACAAATTACATCTATGGCTTCTTCGGGATTGGAACCCCGGCCCTTCGGTACTGCAGTCAGAGTCACGAATTTCAAATTCTAGTGATGCTAAAAGTTTATGTATCAGTCATTTCCTGTTCAGTTGCGTAGAACAGTTTACTGTGGCTGAGGATATTTTGCAAATTTCAAGTTCAGAAAGTAGCTAATAAAGTATTACAAGTATCTAATCTTTTCCATTATAGAACAACAGGTGCCTAAACAATTTCCTATAGAAAGCTACACATACCACTGTTACTTGTTGGTATTTTCTGTTATAGCAGTGTTCTTCTTTTTTCAAGTAGATATTAGTAATAAAAAGTTTTTAAAGTAGGTTGCTCTGTTGTATTCATTATGTATTGAAATAACTAGCCTTAAATACATTTCCTATGTTTGGAAAAGTTTCTCCAACGTTAATATTAGGTGACGGCAAAAGTATTTTTTCTCACTATAAATATCAAATCGGCACGTCAATTTTTTGACAAATTTTTTGGCACATGTTATCCTATATAAAACACCCAAAATATCTATTCTGTGGTAAATATTGATAGGGGAAGGACTTACATAATTTAATGAATTTCATTTCTGACAAATTATTCAACACATAATTGCATACAAATATATAACTTTGGAAGAACTGAAACAGCGTGTACAGATATGTGTATACAGATTGCGTAAAACACTGCAATAGGAGAAAGCTCGTATTGTGACTTTTGATTTGTATAATTTATTCTTGTGTTGGGTTGCAATGGACCCAGTGTTTTCATGTAGAACTATTCAAAGATGATGAAGGTCATATAATGTAATTAATTAACAGGGCTTACCACAATTTAACTCATGTATAACGTTAGTAATAAAAACTGCATTAGGGAAGCAAAACTACTTAAAAGACAACGTCAGTTATTCTGAAAATTGATAATTTATTATTAAATGCTTGTCTTTTGATTGAAAATAGAAAATGCTTTCTCAGATCCAAT
The DNA here is from genome assembly GCA_000611955.2 of Stegodyphus mimosarum. Lineage (NCBI taxonomy): Eukaryota > Metazoa > Arthropoda > Arachnida > Araneae > Eresidae > Stegodyphus > Stegodyphus mimosarum. The sequence goes on from KK118962.1 coordinate 81,741, forward strand.
ATAATTTATGTAATATAAATTAATTCAATGATTTTTTAATATATGTCAGTTTAATATAATTTTTATAAAAAAACACAGTTTTGATTTCACGGCTGTTCTTGAAATACCATGTTAAACACATATGAAATTATTTGTTTACAATCAGTAAAATTAAACGTTAAAATCAACTGTTGCAATATCATATCAACTGTTGCAATATAATAAAACAGTGACACAGTGAATAAAACAACCAGCAGCTCCTCCTTCACATGAAAACGAGAAATTTTTTTCATTTCTCAGCAGCAAAATATCCTTCGGTTTCATGTGGTGAGGACGCTATAGAACCTGTCCTTAAACAAGAAGTTAAAATGTCTAAATTCGAGTTTTCAAGTAAAATTCCGTGCATGACTAAATGATGCGATTTTAAAATTCTTTCTGTTTCAGTAATACAGTGAGAATTTACACCTCCTTGAATGAAATCAAAGATCTCAGAAAAGCTTAGCAACTCTAATTTCGGACGCGTAAGGTCAGATCACAGTACCGTTCTTTATCTTCCACGCTAACGTGTAAAATCTCCGCCTATAAGTGAATTAAATCGCGTACTATTTTAAGGGATGATAGGCACGAAAATCATTCTTTTTTCCAGGAACCCAATAAAAAAAAGTTAAACAATTAAAGTTACCGAGAACAGAGATAATACTAAAAATACACTCGGGTGCAAAATTAAGAAAATTTGCACATTATGTCGTATTACTGAAAACTTAATGGACAGATTTTAATGAAATTTGGTATCAATATACATTTATAATGGAGAAAGGGATATACCATTTAGTAGTCATTTTGTATACACATGGTTATCACTACTCATAGTGTAGGGATATCCAAAATCTAGGTTGAGATATCGAACTGAAAATGAGTCTAATAGGAGATATGTTCCCATCTGAGAGCCAGATAGGTCGCGCAGCGTGACAACATATTGAACAGGAGTCAGCTAAGGAGTCCCTGTGGTAGTAGATCTCACTTCTGCAGCAATGCAATTTTCAACTCCGGGATGATTCTCGGAGAGGGATGGCGAGATGAAATTACCCTCCCAAGAGCGTCTTAGCCATGCTGTATAAGGTTGAGGTCAGGGGACTTGGCTCGCCTTCCATGCAGCGAAGATATTTACTTTCCAGGTAATCGTCGACCATCTGAGCTCTATGTGGACGAGAGCTGTCGTCCATTAATAGCAGGCAGGACCAACTGTGTCCCTGAAAAGTCTAATATAGGGTTCTAATTTCTCCTTCCTATCACTCATAGGAATCAGGGGGCTTTTGTCAAACACATGCAGGGATGTGCGACCGTCCAACAAAATGCCTGCCCAAAACATTACACCTCCACCACCGTAACGATCCTTTTCCCAGATATCTGCAGCATACTAAGAGCGCTGCCTTTTCCGCTGCAGTGAGTGGGACGCAAAGACTGCATATTCTGGCATACAACCCTGTTTCTTGAAGCCTTCGGGACACTGTTTGCCTTGAAACTCTGGTTCCAGTGGCAGCATACAGCTCACCTGAGAGCTGCGAAGCTGTAGCAGTCCTGTGTCGTCATGCTGAGAGTGCCAAATAACGATCCCCATTCTTTGTTGTGGATCGTGGTCGATTCTATTCATGTCTTCTTGAACTGGATCCAGTGTCCTGAAACTGTTTCGACAAATTGCAGCCATCACTAGGCGTAACTTTGAGTTCTGTACCCCCTTACACTTGTGATTTGCTTGCCTGCAATCTGCTGAGAATTCTCTATCTCATTCCTTCATCCATACGTTAGTGGCTACTAATTTTAACTGATCTCAAATAAAATTTACTGAACTCTTGCGAGAAACAAGGCGAATGTCATGAAGTACGCACGCAAATCGCCGAAAACCCGTCATGCACTTATATCCCTTCCACAATCACAGCTCCGCAGATACGTACGTGTATGCTTACGTGTTGGAGTCTGAATATTTGCATAATTCTCCGGCGTGCTTCGGCATAATTAGTACCTTCGTTCCAATACTTTTCGTAAAAATGACAACATTTGCAAATTATCTTAATTTTGCTCAGGAGTGTAGTACAAAAATACCAGAGGAAGTTTTAACGAATGAATGTAGCTTTGAAAACAACGACAGAACAGTGCAACACTCTTTGACCCCGATGCTCTGGGGATGTAATTCTAGTGTTAAGCAGAATATGACAGAGGAAAATATTTTCCCTCAATACAATTGGAGGAAACAGGAGAACATATATAATGCTATATTTGACAATTTTCATTCCAATACAGGGTCAGTGTTAGTGGCAATTTTCATTCCGGGTATTGGGTTACATTCTTCCAAAATATCTGCAGGTACTTTGCAGTGGAATGTCACCAGTGTTGGATGTGCATGACCAGAATGGTCATTTTTAATATTTTCGGGCAAGAAAAATTTATGCGCTGTCATAAATTTATTGGACTTTCTGGGAAATAAGCTTTCGACCTGTGTATGGAGGCTTCTATTTCTTAAACGTCCCAGTCTTCGTCAAGGGATTTGTTTCCCAGGGAAAGACAGGCCTTCATTCAGAAGCTGGAATCGATTTTTAGGTTTATTTGTGATGAAAATAAAATTTATCTGCAAAAGTGTGGTTAACTTACATATAAGAAGTTCCGGAGCATTTTTATTTAGAACTCCGGTGAGCTTCGGATAGAATTAGGATTTACTTCAAAAACTGCTGAAACGTACTGCAGCGGGCCTGCGGTGTGTCCGGTGCACATTAAACACTGATAATAGTGAAAGTTCTTCAGTAGACTCTGTTAAAGTTTAAGTGTAGAATATTAGGGATAGGTTTTGAAGTAAGTCTGTGAAGTCCGGTGTGTCTAAGTAGCTCATCATATAGGAATTGGTAGAGGTAGAAGTTGTTCTGATGCAACCAATGACAAACATTTAATGACCTAACACAAAACTGAAGACCGGATGAAAAATAGTTAAGAAGCCCGGAAAGTAAATTGTGAGCGCAAAAAGGTTGTTCATGTGTTCACAGTTTTATGTGATTCAAAGTGTCTTGTGGAAAGGTATTTTTCATTTCAATAAGAGTCTAGGGCTGAGTACTTAGAGAGTATTTTTACATGAAAATTTTGGAGAACACCAATCATGTTCATGCATTTATCGGAAATTAAAGTCTTAGCCTAAACTCTCAGTCATAGCTTAAAGTAGATTTTCGGAAACGCTGTGTTTAGTTTTAGAACTAAGCATTCTTAGCCAAGGTCATTAAAACCGTTGTTTTCGAACAGTTTGAATTCTGGTGAAGGCAAAGGCCCTCACCAGAATTTAAACTATTCTAAAAAATCGGATTATGTTATGCGAATTAACTTATTTTCTTACGATTCGGAACTTTACCATCACTTCTGCTTTTCGTGAGTTCTCATCAAGATGTAACGTGTTAAGGGTATTTAAGTCGGAATGTTTTAGAGAGAGTGTTTGGTAGCGATGTTCGCCGTAATATTCTATCTGCACTCTGCAACCCCATGACGGCTACAGGTCTGCTATTGTGTTTATGCTGTTATTGCCCAAAATCTACTATCTGTGCACCACGGCCAAGGCTCGGGGAAACAGGCGACATAATTTAAAAAACTGTTATTGATTTACTTGGGAATTACAAGGCCTTTGAAGGAAATACATTGGAATCGCATGTTGCTACAAGTAAACAATTCATCAGGAGCTTGAAAGCTGCACTGTATAAATTAGCAGATTATTTATATGAATTTCATAGAATCACATACTGTTCCAGATATTATAGGAATATTTTACTGTACATATATGTAAGTATCAAAATAATAATTCATAGAAATATTTACTATTTACAAAGTATCGGTTTAGATAACGTGAAAACTATATACACGTTTACAGATTAAACGTTATTTGAGACTAAGCACTGTACTCCGCAATAGACAGTTCTGAGTTAGGAATAATATGCTGTGGGAAAGGCCTAAATATTTTCAGTATTAGCGTTATTATATGCAATTACCTTGAGAGTTATCTTTAGATATTTTCCATCTTCCACTAGTCGAGCTTTCCAGGCTGTAGATTATTTTCAGAGGGTTCTGAGAGATGAATGTCCTGTGCTAGGATGCATTCATGTAAGTAATGTCTCTAATTGCCTGCTTTACCACGTGAGCACTGTTTCGAGTTTCTAAAGCCGAACCTATATAGAAAGGCTGATGTAGGGAAGTGTTCAATGTACTGTTGGGTCAGCATAAGATTTCTGATTTTAGGGTTGACTAGCGGAAAACATTCATGGCAGATACGGCCTATTTTCTCTGTATCCCATTGCCTTTGACAGTTGTTGTCCGCATTTATTTTGAGTTTTCTTCACAGCGTTGACTCCAGGTTGGAAATGTGTTCCGTAACCGGGAACGCGTATGTTCTTGATATCTGCGCCAACATGTCCACTTTTTCATTTCTCTCGTACCCTATGTGAGCTTTGATCCATTGCAGAGTGATGAAACCATCGCTACAGAGGAGAGCTTCTCTAACAGCATATACCAGCTCACTTTTAGAGGCGCCGCCACTTACAGCTTCAGTATTAGAAGAAAAAGCGTTTAACTGTTCTAAAGTTTTTACCGAGAGCCACTTTACGGTTCTGATAATTGCGAATAATTCTGCCTGAAAGACTTCAGAACTAAGGTTTGTGAGTCTAACTGACGATTGAAATATATAATAATTCTTCATATTCGCGCAGAAGGTACTGACTGTACGTCCTAAGGTTTAGTCATCGGTATATATTTCAAATTCTGCTATCCTTCCTGTTATATCACTTATGAAGAGGCCTCACAGGTATCTCGTGAAAGATGGGTTTTTGCCGATGGTACTGTCTTCTCATAGTCAGTGTTCAGGTAGGTGGTTTCGTATATAGTGACACATGCTCTTAATCTTAAGACATTTTGCTGGTATGTCCCGTTCTTGAGCTACTAGATATAGTGATTTGAAGCCTGCAAGATTGAATATTGCATTTGTCGCGCAGTCCTGCATGCTCCGGTGATTGACATGGCTATGCGTCTTTGCAGGTTGAGAATTTTTCAGACTTCATGTGCATGGTCCATGGCAAACTGTTGTCAATGTCACCATGTGAGACCACATTATTAGAAGTGCTGAGGAGATGCCCCAGGGTTTCTCTGTCATCTGGAGCAGACTGTTGTATTTCCGAAATGTTTAGCCTTTCAGGTATTCTACTATATGCAGAATTCGACTGAATTTATCATCTAAAATAATGTCAAGATATTTTAATGTTTTGCTTATCTTGACTGAGTGCTGTATAGTTTTTAAAACTGGGAGTCTGATTAGGGTTTTGGAATTTCGAGTTACTATGGAAACCATTTTCTGATGCTGGAGCGTAAGCTTATGCTGAAAGCATCATTTAGCGAGACTGTCTAACGCTTCACTTGCCCTGATCTCTAATCTTCTTCCGGCATTCGCCCCTACTATTATCAAGATGTTGTCTGCGTATGCTTGTGCATGTGTATTCTGAATGAAACTTCAGCAGTTCAAGCTCTCTATCCGTTACAACGTTCCACAAAATCGAAACAAGGCATGACCTTTGTGAAGAGCCTTTATCTGTATCTCTTCTGATGATGCCTTCCTCCGTAGTGACTCTTAATGTTCTGTGTGATAGATAGCTGCTAATTATTCGAACGACGTCATTACTAACTTACAGGCGGTCTAATGAGAAAAGTATATCTGGTCACCAAAGGCCGTGAAATGCCCTTTTGATATCAAGAGTGATCACCGCTGTGTACTTGCTTCTGGCAAGATTGCTGTCTCATTTTGTTTTAAAGTTATACAGCGCGTAATCCACTGAAAGCCCGTCTTTAAAGCCAAATTGAATGTGGTTTTGTCTAGCAGCTCTGTATAGATCATGTTGCAGTCTTTCTAGGATAAATCTCTCAAGCAGCATAACTTAGGACAGTAAGAGACAGATCTGTCTGCAGGAGGAGGGAAGTATCGTTGAGCAAGACTGCTTAAAGAATAGGATTACTTCAACGTCATTTAAAGAAGTTGGAAAATGTCCCATTTCCCAGCAGCGATTAAGAAGGCAGATTACAAGTTTCGGAACTACCCGAAATATTTCTATTATGATGGTGTGGTCCAGTCCAGTCATATTTTGATTCAGGCTCTTTATTAGATTCCCACCTCTAAGTGAGAGAAAGATTTGCTTTTTAAGTTACTTAGGCTTGATTAAATGCTTCTTGATTGTTACTTAATTACTGTACGACATGGCGTATCTATATCTATGATATCTCGTGAGAACAGATTCTCAAGAATAATTTTCACTGTTGAGGTGGTGCTAAGGGCTTGCGAGTAGTTGCTTTCATGAAGGGCGGTGCTGCTGTAGAATGAGTTATTAGCCATTTTGAAGGCGTTACCAAATTTCTCTGTTGTATCAGTGCAGAAGGTCCGTCAAGCCCTTTCTTTGCATCTAGTACTGCCGACTTATATCACGCATGTTCCCTTTTGAGAAGTATGCAATAGGGCCTTCCTAGTTCTTCGTCATGACCGGCGTGTCGACAAGGCCTGCATGCATTGAGCTTTTGTTGTGGATGAGAATTCCCTCTGTCCACCAGTTGGTGGGATTTTTAATCGGAACGTTTTTCAATTTGTAAGCTGCATAGAAGCCTACTGTTATGCTTTATATACGAGATTCTGTGGCTTCACCAAGACGGCTACAAGGCTTCATTCAGACTGGCAGATATCTGTAGAGTGAGACTGTCTCCTGCTCCTTCAAGGCGTTTGTGAAGCTTGGAATGACCCTCTAGTTAGTCTTAAATCTGCGGTTATGTTTTTTAACTGTGCTATGACTTATGATGAAAAAAATGCATTTATGATAACTTATTGAATATGTATCGATGACATCCTAGGTGTTCCGATTATTTTCCAGGTCTCTAGAAAGGAGCGTGAGATTTGGCCATCCTTTTCCTCTTAAAGTTTCGAGTGTTAACGAGGAGTGTCTCGAGTTAAGGAAAATTAGCCTATTGGCAGAGAACTGGAGAGGTTCTAAGCCTCTGATATCTTCAGTCAGTTTTCCTAAGACAAAACTTTGAGTTTTGCTTCTCGTCTAGTCATATCTCTACATCTGTCACTTATTTTTTGGTTGTTGTAAGGCTAGAAGTGCTTCTTCCTTATCATATGTCGGTGGAAAGGAGATAAGTTTCGTGGGCGCATTTTGGCCTTCTAGAACTACTATTACTGAGTAAAGAGAGAAGTGCAGAAGAAGCGGATCATTTGGCCAGCGTAAATTACCACACCTTTGTCGTTGTTCGAGAAGAATGCTTTCCAGGCTATAGGAAGGCCGATTAGAGTACGATGAACAGTTGCGGTTCCTATATGAGAGCAACTGTAATTTAATATTTTGTTATAAATTGCATTACCATTATTGTGGCCGCTCTGGCTGTTTTGAGATTGACTTGACGGCCATTTATTGTGGAACCTCGCTGATGAGCTTCTTTTGCTGCATATTCTTCCTCAGCAGTTCTTTTATCGAATATCTATGTGTCGGACTGATTCTGTAGTTCGTCTTATGATCGATGCTATAGGTTATTCCTTTCTGGGCATTGTGCTTTACGAAGTTTATACATTTCTTGTAGACAGAGGTGCAGTGTCTGAAAGCATGTTCACATACATAGATTGAGTAGCAGAGTGGTTTATCTCATCGACTACAGTGATGCCTGAGCCTTGGAAAAAAACCGCATTAAGTTGATGTGTTTTCGGTAGAAGCACTAACTAAAACCTACTAGGAGTTTATCTGGAATTTCTATACTGACCTGGTTGTCTATGATTGTATTTACCAGCCAGTTATCCCTGTATTGCGACTGTCTCAGTGAAAACTTGCGCTTTTCTACTATTGCGGAGAACAACAAATGCTTCCTTCAGGTCCTCTACTACTGCTGTTGATGATGAGAAGTTGAAGACAATCAGCCTGGTCTTCTTAGACTAAAGAATTCGCTGACGTAAAGAGGAATGAAGAAACAGTGTGTTATTCAGAGGCTGGTGAAGAATAACTGTATCTTCTTTCTTTTCACGGGTGATGAGAAGCTCTTTAAAGCGGGTAGCTTTGATATTTTTGAATCTATTCGCTAGTTTATTTGGATTTAAACTGTTTGATAAATGTGATGCCAGTTACTCAGGCGATGTCCAGCGACTCTTAGGCCTTAGAATCAGAACGTGGTCCTTTTTGGTCTTTGAGATTTGAATGGGCAGCTGTTTATTATGTTACTTTTTGGTTAGCTTATAGTTTTTGCTCTCCTGCTAAGTATCGTGTATCTTTCTAAGTATCGGATTAAGCTCTGAAGTTTTTTAATGTTTGCAGTATTGAATTTTCTTTTTAATTTTCATCTATCTATATGTTCTAATTCACTATCCATGATTCGCAGTATGTAGCCGAGCCTTGTAGATGAGAAGCCTTTTGTTGAACTTTGTGGTTCCGGCGCAGCAGTGCTTTAAATAAAACGTATTGGAGAATCTTTGCGTGAGCCTCTGTGTGATGGGAGATCAGATAAAATAGGTACCGCTTAATGAAATCACTACTTTATAAAATCAATCGCTTGTTAAAATCAAGACGATAAGGAACGAATAAAATGAATACAATATCGTTATAAAATAACCGCCGCTTAATAAAATCAATGCACCCGCATATAAAAATCAAATCGCTTTTAAAACTAACGTTAAAATTACAAGTTAGTGCTTCAAGTTTAGTGATTTTGTCCAAAGTCGATTAACCTTCGCACGTGGAGGTGCAAATGCTAGAATGTTCTTTTCTGGAATTGTCAAAACTCCCAAGTCTGTGTTTCAAGGTCAGTGATTTTATTCAAGGTCGATTCACTTTTACATCTGAAGCTGAAAGTGCTAGACGTTTCTCATCTGGACCAATCATGGTTGGGGGTGGATAACAAGAGGTTTGTCAGAACTGGCTCAGACCAGCTGCGGGAAGGGGGAAACAAAAAAAATACGCGAAGACGTGATCTGTATAAAAGATGACCTTTGTTTGGACCACACAATGTATTCAGTTCACCCATCTTTCTACATACGCCTTTTGTTGTTTGATCTTGTCACAAAATGTCCAAACACAAGTTGTTGAAAGAAAAAGAAGAATTGTTGTAGCAAAATGATGCTTTACCAAAATGCAGCCAACGTGAAACTTCTGTACAATAGGTAAGCGGGAGCAAAGCGGAAAGTCTACCGATGTAGAAACTGCCCTATTCGAGTGGTTTCGAAATGCTAGGAACAAGAAAGCCACGATGTCGCCAGAAATCGTGTATCAAAAGGCCCGAGAACTCGCCAAAATGCTGGAAGAGGAGTTTGTGCCTACCATTAAATGGCTCACAAGATGGAAAGGAAGAAACAATATTGTTTAAAAAATTACATAGAGAGAAACAAGGTGCAGAGTCTAATGAAGCTAATAATTTGATAGAAAAGAATTTAGCCGGACTTTTGCAAGAATACATATCACATCAAATATTTAACACTAATGAAACTGGTCTTTATTTTCGAGCCCTACCTCAGCGCACTTTATTGTTTAAAGGAGAGTCGTAAGCTGGTTGCAAAAAAGTGTTAATGTGTTGTTAACGTGTAATATGGTCAGAACAGTTGAAAAGACTCCATTAGTCATCGGTGCAAGCAAAAACCCTCATTGCCTGAAAGGCGTCAGGAATTTGCCTATGATTTATTACAAGAATAAAAATGCTTGGATGGCAAGCAATATTTTTAGTGATTTTCTTACGAATTGGGATAAAAAGCTTCAGCAACAAAATGTAACGATCTTGTTAAATAAGATCGCTGCCCATCCAACGGATCTCTCGTTGAAGAGCATAAAATTAGTTTTCCTTCCTCCTAAGACAGCTTCCGTTCTTCAACCATTAGATCACGGTGTTATAAAAGCATTTAAGAGTTTTTACAGGAAGGAAGTTATTCAAATTGTTATTAATGAAACAGGTACGACTGACGCTGTTTGTTCATCTAAGGAAATTGTTAAGTCGTTTTTTGTATTAGATGCCATGCATGTTATTTTAAATGCGTTGGATGAAGTAACTGCAAACGATTTTAAATTGTTTTAAAAAAGCCGAATCCTATCCAAAGCAAATTTCTGGAAACTCAAGATGTGCCAGAAGACTAGGGAACGATGAAGAACTGCATGACGAGACCTTCCTCGAGTATTTGGGAATCGATGAAAATATCAAGAATTGCTAGGAAAAGAGTGATGCAGAGATTGCCGAAGTTATCAAAGGAAATAGAGAAATTGTCGAAAATTGAAGTGAGTCCGAAGAGAAAATCCCGATCTTGTACTAACAGTAGCACAGTCTCGACAAGCATGAAAAATTCTGAGAAAATCGTTTGAACTTAAAGGTGGAAACACAAAGTTACAAGCAATATCGTGTTTTGGAGACCACCGTTGAAAAGCTACTAACAAGAAATATGCAACAAATTCGAATGGGTAAATTTTTAAATAATTTTTGATATGCTTACATATTGTATTGATCTGTCTAACATGTTGAAATAATTACAATTTTTCTGAATGAAGACGGCTTTTGTCATCCATGGGGAAAAATAATGCAAGTTTTATAAAAAAAAAGTGTACGTAACTTACATATTAAACAGAATATCAAAAAACGTATTCAAAATCATGCCGTATGCAAGGAGAGAGAGGTTCAGGTATGTATACATTTCATTAATAAGAATTTATTGAAATCTTTTAGAAAATTAGTCTATTTTAAAACATTTTATTTTTATATTACCCTGAAAATATCCAGCCTTATATCGCTAACCAAAACGAAGTCCTACTTGCCCAGCACCGCATACAAAACTTAACCGGTTTATACATTCAAATAAGGTCGGAACGGTCATGATCATGTTAAGCGGTACCCACTGTATTGGTTAGGTTATTCAATTATGGAGGTTATTCAATTATGGCAAAGCACACGAGGGCTATCTGCCTAAAGGGAGGGATGCCTTCGTGGAGGACTTTCTAAGGGAAACTGGCTCGTATACATGTTACACATGGGGAAAACCACGTAAACGCCCATGCAGCCAGCCCGTTCGCGGGATTCGAACCTCGGACCGAACTACCAGTGTTCAGCGTCTTTACCGCTCGGCCGCTGGTGGCCCCCCCTGTATTGAAGGCTATTCTAGAAATTATTTAAAGATGATTGAATTGTATAAAATGTGCGCGTCCTAAAACTTCTACAGAAAAAATGGCTTTCAGGGATGTAGTGCATTCTAATTACTAAGTACAGCAGTAGGACAGGTGATAGGTGAGAGCAAGTCCGGACAACCGGGCGGCTTGCATAGACTAATCAGGTATCGTCCGGATCCCGCAACTATCTAGAGTTACACTCCGAAATTGATCATTGCATTCAATTTCTTGAACATTACTCTTGACAATTCAACACAGGCACTGAATAATGTAATTAACTATATTAGACATAACATGATTATATAGTATATAACTTGGTTATATAAAACATAGTTTTTGATACAACAAGTTTAAATAAAGAGCAAAATTACACATTGCAAAAAATTACACAAAGAAATACACGTTGTTCACTTTATGATGTACTTCTAACATATTAAATAGAGCCCATACTAATTTTGATTAAATAATATTATGGTAAAAGTTCAATGCTGTATAAATTTTGCTGTATTCTGAAAGCATACCAAAAATAACTTTAATTAAAGATTCTCCTGGTCACATTGCACGTTAACTCATTGCTATATTAAAAACAGTCATTACACTATAATTTTTGTAATACATATCACACTGAACATTGCACTGTATTTAAAACACCTTCGAAAACTCATTTCTACACACGATACACTGTGAGTATCAGCTACATATTACACTGAACATTACTCTTGATTATATAACATAGACACTGGTAATAACCCTTGATTATATAAAATATAATTCTTAATACAGAGAGCTTAAACAAACTATTAAAAATACACTCTGAGGAAAAAAATACAGAATGCTACAACATGCAGTCGTTACTTGTTGCTGTGAATATAATATATAAAATACAGGTGTCTTGTTTGGCAATTCGCAACATTCTATACATGAAGCACAATACATTTCATAGAGAATGTATTCATAATTGCTTTGCTCAATATCTTTCATTACGTTGCTCTACATAGACTAGATACATTACATACCTCACTTGCCATACATACATTTACATTCTGTGCTCTTGAATACATTAACAGCAATAGGATAAGGGAGGATGCGTGACCTTTCGACTCTACGCTCAAAATAACACTAAAAGGGAGTACAAACGGAAGAAAAGTCAACTTATTGGCCGGCGGGCAAAAAAGCTCGAAGAAACGATGCATCCAAAATCAACTTTTAAAAAGCTTTAAATCGTGGTGCACCAAAATCAAGATAAATCTGAAGTTTTTGCTAATTACCTCAGAAATCAATTTACTCCTTATGAATGGCCGTATGACCGAAGCTTTGAGCTTCGCAGTTGGTTGAACGCCCCAACTGCACATAATCTGCCGATGTTCACCAGCCCACTCAAGTGTCTAAACTTACAAAAAAAGGTTAAAAAAGCGCCTGGATTTGATGGTATTCCTAACGCTGCTATAAAACATCTGCCAAGTAATATCGTCTTTAAATTTACATCAATATTAAACGCATGCTTAATGCTTTCCTACTTTCCGACAATGTGGAAAAAAGCCAATGTGATCATGTTACCAAAGCCTGGAAAAGACCTTACGAAGCTTGAGGGTTATCATCCCATCAGCCTTCTCCCAGGCTTAGGAAAAATGTTTGAAGGGCTAATCTTTCAAAGGATGAAGCCGAACCTTGTGTTGCTCCCTCCGGAACAACTTGGGTTTAGGCAGCAGCTGTCTACGACGAAACCATTAGTTCAGATAACTGAATTCATCGGTGGGGCTCAGCACGCAAAACTCAACGTTGCGCTCCTCGTGCTAGACGTAGCGAAAGCTTTTGATCACGTCTGGCATAAGAGGCTCATCACCAAACTCATCAACTTTCAGCTCACACGTGAGATGATTCTACTGCTGCTTCCATTCCTCAGTAACCGCAGTTTCCGAGCTGTGGTCGGAAAGCACACATCTGTTGACACTGGTATCCATGGTGGCGTCTCCCAGGGTAGCATTATTGGACCATTTGTATCTCTTATGTTGCTGACTTCCCCGGGCCCTGCTCTACATTTAACTCCATGCTGGCAGGTTATGCGGACGACACTACACTTACAGTAAAGTCCGCTAACGTTAATCATGCCATCCACAAACTATAAGGTTACATCCCAGATATCGAAGCCTGGTATCAAAAATGGAAGGTGTGCATTAACGCAGAAAAATCTCAGCTATTAATAATCAGACGTAGGAAGAACTTTCATTTAGTAAGGAAACAACTCTAAATTTTTAATGCTCCGGTTTCTATTGTCACAGAAGCGAAGTACCTAGGAATTATTCTCAACGATAAGCTCACATGGACAAACCACATCAAATATATCAAAAAGAAAACACAGTTTGTCATCCACTGCCTCCTCCCATTAATTGGAAGATACTCTAGGCTCGGCCTCGACAAAAAGCGTAATATTTATCTCACAGTCATCAGACCAATACTAACTTATGCTTCTCCTGCCTGGGCAGCAGCGACGGATAACGACCATAAACAACTTCAAGTCGTACAGTCAAAGGTGCTGCGTTACATGATGAACGCCCATTATTTTGTTACCAACGACAGACCGCACAGAGATCTGAAGATTCCCTACATTAAGGACTACTTAACGGAAGCTAATGAAAGCTTCTTCGCTGCTGCTAAACAATGTGGATATCTTTCATATGGAACTTTCCACTATGAACTGCTGAACGAGGACAGATTCCTCAGACTCCTAGCAGCCCATATGTTCGCAAGTAACCAGAACCTTCCAACATAACATCTCTGGTTTTGCATAGTATGTTTATGCTGAACCTTTTTGCATTACACTCTAGGACTTAGTTATGTTAAGTCTACGACTTGCGATGGAAGCTTTTGCACCAATCAGATACTTCCATGTATTTTCGACGCTACGCATACAGAACTCTCTTATATCCTTTATTGTACTCATTTTCCGTATTTTACGAGTGCATCACTATACAGCGTGAATTCTGATATTTCATTTGATTTATTTCATACACAACTGAAGATTTTAGTTCGATTTTACGAATTACGAAACTTTGTAGCCAGTATGTCGACACGACTGAACTCTAAGACCGCCCGCTACTGGCTCGCCCAATCAGAGCGCGACTCCGCTTCGTTTGCGCCTACGACATAAAAATAATTGTTCCCACATTAATTTGTAAATATTGGAATCTTTTATAGTCAACCACGGCCTTTGTCATAATTTTCTGCGTATTTCGAGGGGTCACATGCCCACATTTACGCATATCTAACTGACTTAAATTACTTTTTTTCAATTTTGGGCTTTTATCCTGATTATGACGTCACTTGTAAATATGTATGTAGCTTCATTTACGGTAGCTTGTGCTTAATTTATTTGTAACTGTGCTTATTTTCATCCGTGAGTTTGTTTATATTGTGTATCCCATTCCTGTGATATCTAGCGGTCCTCTCTTGTCACCCTTTACTGCCTATCTCCTTGGAGAACCAAGCCTAAGGAAACAACATAGTCATGCACCCCAGGGCACCACTTCAGCTGAGTTGGACAACTCGTACCTATTGTGCGATATTCCAGCATAGCAGAGGAACTTGGAACTTGCACCAAAATATTTCAAACTAATGGCTCGGAGCTGATGCACAAACACGCTAAGCCTCAGCAACGTAAAGAACGTTAGTTATTCATCCAGTTTCACTCAAAATAGAAAATACTAAGTCACTGTAGATAGAATATCACTTGAATTACACTTAACACACAAAATTACAATTTCAATAATCTTAAGCACAAAATAAAAGCATAAATTGAAGACTTCACAAACTTACACCCAACACCTACCGTGTTATGCACTATTCTCGCCATAGTACCATTATCTAGCCTAACTATGCTACAGTAGCTATCTGGCATTAGCCCTTTGCCAGTCGAAGCTATTCGCGCATTTCATGAACTGATCCAATATTTGGTTAGACTCTTTGAACTGTATTTTTCAGCATGGAGTTAGTTTGAAGCTGAAGTACAACTTTCTGCTACTGTTATCGCGCAAGCAGCGGAGATTTAATTTGTATTCATTCGCTGCGCTTTTGTTCATTTTAAAGTTTTTAATTAAAAGGTTTGTTTAAACCTTCTTAAGACTCAGTTGTTATTTCGCAAACGGAGCTGACCACCAGAGGCCGAGAGGTGGGCCGCTCCGTTTGCGTTGGTAACATCGGTAGTTCCGTCCGGGAATGGAATCTCGGGGAGCGGGTTGGCTGTATGGGCGTTTTCGTGGTTTTTCCCACGTGTGACGTGTATACAAGCCAGTTTCTTTAGAAAGTCCTCCACGAAGGCATCCCTTCCCTTAGGCAAACAGCCGTCATGTGCTTTGCCGTAATCAAATAAACCAAACCACAAATGGAAAGATTACGCCCTTGCCTGTCTTGGCAAGGTTTACGAACTTTTAGTTAATTACAGAGAGTAATCCTACACCGTACGGCTAAAATTGACCGATGTATTTATTTAATTTGAAAGTTTGAGATCATATACAGGGACCGTACGCAAATCGAACAGCAAAGTGGGAGTGAAAGGAATGCATTTCCACATAAATAAAGTATAAGTCTAGGAAAAGGCTTCTGGTTTTAACAGATTAAGTGAAAACCATTCTACACAGATTATCGTCAAAAGCAAATTTTTTTCAAAAAAGAGATCTTATTCATAGAATTTTATAGAATTCATGCTCTAGAAAGAACTGGCAGGATTCAAAAATAGAAGAAAGTTAACTCATAACATTATTTACATGAATTAAATATAAAATTATTTCTAATTTAATGAATTTTTAGTGCGATTATCCTTCTAAAACAATAAATGTTCAAGAGGATATTAGTAATGTATATGAAAACGTACTGACAGCATTTGAAAACTTTAAATAATTTACTTGTGGGAAAATTCTTTGCATATCATTTGTAAAAAAAAATTAAAATCAAAGAATTTGATACATTAGTAAATTTAAAAAAAATCCTTGAACGGCATTTATTGGGAAAAAAACCAACTTCGAATGATTCTAATTTATATATGAACGCATCCCTCAAGGCAAATCGAAAATTATGTCAGAAATCCCAGATTTGAAATTAAAATTTTTTAATTTCAATTAATATTAAAAATTTATTATATTGTATTCTCTTGGGAATATCTTCTCATGTAATAAATTGTCACTTCTCATGCCATTCTTAAAGACCTTAGTAATAAAGGTGTTGATGTCATCTTTTCTCATGTACGCGGCCACAGTGGCAATCTAGGAAATGAAAGGGCCGACTAGTTGGCGAAACCTACAAATCTTCAAGTAAATACTCCAATGATACTGCCTATGTAATTTTTCAAGAAAAAAAGTAGAGATGATACAATACTCAAGTGGAATGAATTATACAAGACTTCTACCACTGCCTCCTAGACTAAGAGACCTAGACCTTTTCCTTCCATTCCTCAGAGACTGAATAATAAACACTTTTTCTGCAATTTTGAAATTACTAAATTTCTAACTGGACATGGTAATTTCAATTCATATCTGAAGAGATTTAAGTTGTCTAGTACAGACTTGTGTTCCTGCAGTTTCGGTGGAGTACAAAATGTCAAACATTTGTTGTTCTATGGTTCGAAGCTCACGGACGAAAAGAGCTCATTTCTAGGTTAAACTCTGTGAATATTACATTTCCTCCTCCTCTTCACGTATTTGTCCAAGATAAATTAGCTTTCTCTTTCTTCTGTAAATTTATCTCTTACGTGCCATCTATGAATTTGTAAGTTTATTTTATTTTGTGTTGTGTTGTTGTATTTGTTTTTTTTTACTTACCTCTGGAAGCCTTGTGTAATACAATGTGGTGCACAAGGATTTTAAAATTTTCAATTAAAAATTTGAAATTAAATTTTTTTAATTTCAATTTTTGTTGTATGAGAGTCAAACTTTTTTGCGGATTATTTTTCATAATGAGTATAAAATTGGCGTAAAGTAACTCTAGGGACAGGAAGAACGTGCAAATTCGTAATTTTTACGTTTTAAAAATTAAATAAATGACAAAACATAAATACTTTCGTAATTTAGAACACTTTTGTGACTGGAAGCATACACTTACTAGAGTTAGAAGATTCGCCCCGGAACCGATTCACTTTTCAGAGCGAATTTAATCCGGTTCCAGGAACCGGAGTGGTAATGAGATACATTTGCAAGAGAAGAAGAGAAAGAATGATCTTGCTTGTTTACATTAGCTTATGTATATATAACGTAATCTCTGAGGTAATCTATATCGTTTGTTTTTAGCTATACATAAGTCACGTGATCTCTAATATCATCGGAATGTATTTCATTCTTTCGCAGTTCATGGAGAGGTCTTGTCAGAAACGTACCAGGAATAGAGATCGCTAATCACTCACGAACTGATTCACTTTAATGAGCGAGCGAATTCCTGAACTTCTGTTGACGAGTGCCGTAAAAGCTTGTTTCCCATTTTAAGGAAAGAAAGAATACTTATCCTCTCATGTTAAAAGAGTTTAATTTTTATCATTTTACAAATTTTTGAAAAAAATATTGTAGAATTTTATTTTTAGTTCTGAGTAGAAAGGATGTTTTAGTGAATTTCAAAATTGTAGTTGTAAAAAATCAATTCAGAGAGCTAGTTTTTGATTGAGTCGATTCTTCCGATTTCATTGCTCGTTCGATTCTTTTCTCTGTTAGCTCAAATCTCGCTAATCAGTCCCGATCCCACTGCTCATTCGAATCTCTCCGTTCTTTGCCTCTTCCTGGATAACCGTTCTTGATTCATTCCCGATTTTTTCCATCAAGGCTACTGTAGTGAACGATGAGGTATACCAAACTAACCGATTCATTAAAGTGAATGAACGATCCTGATTCGTTCCTGTAAGAGAGTGATTTTGCTTGTCTTTAATGCGTATGACCAACAGTTGCGAAAATAAATGCCTCGGAAAGACTGTTGTAGATATGATACTCAGTACATCCATTGACCTTTTGTTCTCAAGCAATGTAACAAAAAGCTCGTTTTCTTTCATCTGTAAAATTTCTCCCTCCAGTCTGCGTATGTTTTCCTCAATTTTTCCAGTAATTCTAGTTGGAAAAGAGGAGAAAAGAGCGCAAACATTTTCGCCCTGCTAAAAGAGACTACACACTTTGGCTGTCTATAGTTAGGCTGAGTTGAAGCGAGAAAATAAATTAGAAATATCACCGAAATTTATCTGTCTGCTTACCAAAGTGCGGTAGTGTTGGAAATGTCACAGCAATACAGCAAAGTAAAGATTTTAACATTTATCATGTAAATAACACCTACATTATCCGCAGAATACAACTCACGAATATAGGAAAATTACGTTGTTTCATCTGAATTCACTTCAGTATGAGAATGCGTCCAATCGATCTGAGTTCACTTCATTTCAGTGAATGACAGAATAGACTGTAGGTACGCAGTCTTTGCCTTTGTTTCTGGAACATCGTGAGCTGCGTCTAAATTCGTGTCTCGCTCCTGATTCTGAATAAGTTGCGGTGCATGTACTATCTTCAATAATAATTACGTTTCTACCTTGGGGCAGACGATAGCCGCATTCACGTTTGGCAGTGACCTGGTCAGTGCTTCTATTCGCAATTTATTGTCGAGCGCTGCGCTGATCGTAGGGAATGATTGTACAACAGCCTGGACCTGTTTAATTATGGTACAAATAAGTCTGACAACCCAAAGCACGGAGAAAGAAATGACGGTATCTGTTCCATTCTTTGAGGCCCTGAGGTGTACTGAATAAAATAAAAGACGGGGAGAGGGGCAGTTTCATATTTCCAAGAATTCTAGCTGGACATTCTAGCTGGAAAATCTGTAAATTGCATTGCACACATCGCGGAAGCTCGACTTAAGACATATATTAAATTTATACATAGCCTTGCTGTAGCATAAAATTTATACATAGCCTTGCTCTAGCATAGTATTTTGGCATAAAATCGAATCTTTTTTAAAATGATACGTCGCGTTTTCCATAATTTCATTAAACGCCTCTCATTATACAGAAGCATCAAATTTTGTACAAGTGATATAGGTTATTTAAAAAATATTCTTATTTAAAACTGGGCAAAAAAAAATCGTTTGGTGAACTTTTATTCAGGTTAATCTTTACTTTTTTTTGGTTGTTTAGATCCTTCAATGAATGTATAAGGTATTTCTCCCGCCTTCTTCGCATGCCTTCGTGGTGTAGTGGTCTGCATGCTCGACGCATAACCGAGAGGTCCGTGGTTCGATTCCCGGCGAAGGTGTTGCTCATTTCTGATGTCTCCTGCTTAAAAAAAAAAAAAAAAAAAACCTAATGTCTCTGCAAATGACCACTTATACTTGGGATCTTTCGGAACTTTAAAATTCGATTTATTAACGCTGCATTTTGAACATAAAGTTTTTACCACTAAAATAAATTAACAACTTTTTTAGATACATATTTTATAAATAGTTGATATCAAGATTTACGGTACTGTCGAGAAAAGTAACTTATTTAAAATTTCAATCACTTGCGGATAAAATTTGATATTTAAGATCGTCTGCATATCAGAGATCAAATATAATATACGAATAAAACATGCCAGTATGCGTGAAAATCTCTTAGTATGCTCGAAGAGTAGACTTTAAATGGGTGAGTAAAGTACCGCAGTTCCTCGAATATTTGTTTAAAGTTACGTTTTTGGTGAATTAATAATTATCAATATAGACTTTATATATGTATTATTCAAGGTAATGCAAAACTATATATGATAAAAGCCGACAGAGGATGTACGTGTAAGCATGTAGTCATCTCGTTAAAGTGATTACTTCTGAAAGTGACAAAGATTTCTCAGAAATTAATTAAAAAGAAATTAAGTTGTTATCTGTAAAGTACTTATTAATAAGGTGAAAAAAGTTACTATTAAAATGTAAATTGGAAAATATAATTAAATCATATCCGCTCTCTTTTTTAAGTAAAAAGTATATATAGTAAAGATAGTTTCGTTCGCTTTTTAAGTAAAAATAATATATAGTATCAGTTCGTTAAACTAAATATTTACTGTCGTTGAAGGAAATTAAAATTTAATTAACATTTTGATTACAAAGGTTCCCGTGTTTGTGTCTGCACTTTTCTGAGCTTAGAACCGTGTCAACTGTAGAATATAAAAATATTAGAAAAATATTTATTGCTATTTTAAAAAACTAAAAGAGAAGCATGTATAAAGAGGTGTGCAATATGTATATTGCCACAAATGCAATGTCGGATACACGTGCTAGTTTATAAAAGAATTAGTTGGAAATTTTGCAATAATTAAAAAAATGTTTTTTTTTTAACTTACAATTAATAGAAATAATTGCTTTAGGCATTAAAGCATACATCACTTCTCATATTTATGAATGAAATGAACTCGTTACAAAATTTTGCTCAGAAGTACAGATAAATTACTTTTTTAAATTATTCATTTTTTTGTACTGATGATCAACGCACTTTTACAGAACCAAAGAACAGAGCCGATGCTAAAATTTTCAATGCCAGTCTGTAACTTCTAAAAATAGCCTTTCAGTAATTTATAACTTTTACTTTCTCACATTCTGCTTGGATATTCAATGAAAACAAAAATTCAAACAACCTATTGCTTACGTTTTATGGAGTTTTTTATTCATTTTCTACGTTTATAAATCACGTATAGAATTTTCATTTGCTTATCGCGCAAGATTTAGGAGTTAATTTCTGAATGGTCATATGTATAACTCGGCTTTTGAGCTACATAAGAAACCAAAATTATCACCATCTTATTCAAAACGTTCAGACAGCGAAGTGCACATATTATCCAGAAGAATGTAAATTAAATTAATTCTAAGATCATTTGCGATACTCATTACGATGTTTGTTCTGAAATTATCGTGCCACTTGCCTTCGTCGAATTTCAGTGGCAAAATTAGTTCTCATATTTCATCGCTGTCATCATTACGAGTACGTTTTATCACCAGTTTCCATTCCTTCTTGTAGTTTGGATCTATTCTGTATTCCGTATTCTTGTATTCTGGATTTATTCATTTTTAACTTTCAGTGGATTGTAAAACAAAATTTTAATATCAGTATTTTATAATGTAGTAGTTTGTTGACAACATTTATTCTAATAAGATTCAGGTGCCAAATTATCAAAGGAAACACAAATTAAAATTTTTTAATTTTAATTAAAAATTTGCTGTTATGTTGTATTTTTTAATTAAAATTATCGTAATTTCTAGTTTCGTGCAATGAGCCACAAACGTTTCCTACTTTATAATGTAGGAGTAAACCTGCTTCAATTTTACCTCCTTCGGGAGTAACTGAAGGCTTTTGTAGTACTAAATTGGATACAGTCCAAAAAAAACCTGTCGAAAGCTTTGAAGAAGCAAAGAATGATAGTCTTTCCTCTGACTTTTACAGCATCAGCTTTTGCTATGTTTAGAGTATGAACAGCCTACTGAACGACAATGCGTCAAAATTTGTATTTCAGCGAAAACTTTAAAATCCATTTTTTTCTCTTTTATTTTGCTTCTTTAGCGCATTCTTAACCTCTAATATTCTTAAAGAGAATATCGATTTTTTTTCCAAAAATTTAATTAGCGATTCTCATAAGTAACAACCTGTAGTGCATCAACTTGCATATAATACCCGGTTCAGATAGTCGGCGGCCTCAAAAGGAAACCGTACTCATACCGTGTCTCCCATACCCACATTTTAAATTTTTATTAGGAGAAAACAGTATTACGAAGATCATTTTGGACCCCATGAAACATGGAGCCTTGCAGGCCTACGCAATAATCAGGTCCTGTTTGCAAAAACTCTAGTTCCACTGCTCCATTAACGCTTACATTCGGCACTAGTGATAGGAAAACCAAACTCTTTGTACTTTTCATGAACAGCTTAAAAATATTTATTAAAGTATTTATTTACTCATTCGTTTATTTTTTTGCGGTTAACAATATTGAGTTATTTAGATGTACTGATAGCAGCTAAAATGCTTTTAAAGCTTTTATTTGAAATGTATGAAAAAGCTTTTATTTGATTGTAAAAAATAAAAATATGATAAAAACATGTTCTCATATTTTATACATTCTTGATGGATATTTTGATTTTTCAGGCGAGAAAATGAAATTATTCATCAAGAAGATCTAATTCGGCCCAAACGTAAGACGTGTAGCAAGGTTGTTATATAAACTTATTAAGTTATATCAAGAGTATTTCACTAAATACCGTATACGACTAAGTATTCAGCTATACAGGATAAACGAATTTTTATTGTAAAAAATTTTTTTTTTTCATTTATGCTACAGAACATGCCAGGAGTACGGTTAAATTTGAGAAAATGGGAAGACTGGTTTTCATAGTTTTGACGACATAAACAGTGGAATGTACACTGCGAAAAAAAAAGAAAAAAAAAAAGGGACAATTTTATACCTCCCGTTCTACTGGGCCAATTGTCGAAATTCAAATTGCTGTTTTCATACCTCGAAAGTGTGACTTAGGATATATATTAGATTTATATATATAGCATTATCCTAACATAGGTATTTTGACACAAAGTCGGACTTTTTCTGAAATTACATGCCAATTTTTTTCCATATTTCGATTCTACGACTCAAATTATATCTAAGCATTAAATTTTATAAAATTTGGTGCGAAATTTACGGAGAAATTCAAAAATATTCCTTGGCGTATTTTTTCAGTTTTCGCCAAGAATAATTTACTTGCCAAACTTCTTAATTTAAAGAAACCTATTTTCCTTTTCTTTTTTTTTCATTGCAGAGAGTGAAAAAGTTATCCTTCGTACTTTCAAATAATTTAAACAAAGTGCGTAAACAATATTTGTGTCATTATCGCTTTTAAGAAATATGCCAAATTTCAAAGCGCGCAAATATTTAAATTCACGTATATCTTAAGAAATTTTGAATAGAAAACTCTATTTTCTTGCAGGTATGCTTAGAAATTAATCTACTTTAAGATGATGGTAAAACTTTTACAGAATATAATTCAAAGTTTTTTTTCTAAAAATTTAAAAAAATTGCTTAGAAATATAAATTTTCAAAATAAATCACAAAAAATGGGCGAATTTTATTTGGAATGAACCTAAATTTCGAAATGTGAAAGAAAGAATCAAGTAAGTTTTGTTATGTAATACATACTTAGTTATACTTCAGTTATTGAATTAAAATATCTTAATTTTAAAGATTTATCTTAATTCTGTTATCAGACTTAAAAGTCATTAATTTGTTTTTATTTTGTAGTTGATCTTAAATTTTTCTTTGCCTTGTTGAAAAGTAATTTTTGTCATTTAATTTTTGGCAGTTTTGGTTAACTCTGAATTTAAGTTGGTTGAGTAATTAATTTTTTTCTTTTTCCTTAAGGTAGTTTGGTTAAGTATTTAATTTTTTTGTTTAGTTAATACTTATTCTTAACTTGTTTGCTTAATGTTTAATTTCTTGTAAAGTTGACCCTTAAGGTCAATTTAAAAAAACACTTTAAAGTTATTTGCCTTACACAAGTTGGTGTTAAGGTTTAATTAAGTTTTGTTAACGTACCCCCTTTTCTGCTAGGCTGGAATCCCTATTTTCTGACTTTGGTGGTCGTGTTTGGTGTTCTAGAAAACATAAAAATTTTTCTATGTAATTTTTATATTTCAATTGAAGAAATTTTCTTCGGTCTTTTATTAATTTAGTATTTAAAAACAAATTCTTAATTCTTTTCTTAAAAACTTTTACGTTGCATTTGGGAATCAAGATTTACGACTTTGTTTTGACGCTTGCTTGCTCTGCCAGACAGTGGTCTGGAAAATATCTTTCGTCAAGTGCCAAATCTGCACCCTGCTGAATTAGCTTGTTTTGTATGCAGCTACGCCACGCCAAGGTTGAGGGGTCGGGGGGATTCGCATCCTTGCAGGCGTTCTCCATGCTAAAATGGGACCCTGAACGAGGGTAGCTTCTGCTTGACAGGTTGATGACCCTGGAGGGTCGGCGATTATTCGCCAACTTCTGTCTAACCAACCCCCTTGCTTCACCTTCCAGTTTTTGATTCCGCTCCTAGGGTTGCCATGCACTTGGCTGGTTGTGGACAGTCTCGGACCGCTAAACGAGAGATTGGCGAGAAGAAGAAAAAGGGCGTACAGCGATCTACGAGGGAGGAGACGTTTGCACCAGACGGGAAAAGGAAAATTTTTCTGAAGGTAGTCGACAGACCAGAAAGCAGTTGCTCCGTCCCGAGTGCTCTGCCAACGGGACAGTGGAAAGATGGCTGTAGAATTTGCGGAGAGAAAACCACCTATGGAGGGCAACGCAGTAAGGACGAAACCCAGATAGAAGGGGCGGAAAGCTCTGAGGCTACCATTACCTGCTCAGCTTTACTAACTTTCATTCTCTTTCCTTTTTAGATTCAATATGGCAGAACGTTTCTTCAATGTACGCTTTTAAGTGGCAGAACGTTTCTTCAATGTACGCTGTTAAGTAATTGTGATTTTCGGTTGGGGATCCCCTTCTTGTAGAGTAACGGTATGAAAAATTTTATTCTCATTTTGAACCACACCTCCACCACCTAATGTATATTGTTACTAGTTCTGTTTACCTTTAATAAATGAAATATTTAATTTAACTTATCTTGTATGTTTTCACTTATAACTTAGAACACTGGACCCAATAAATTTAATTAAAACTTGAACGGGTTTTTGCCAAAATTTAAACACAACGCATTGTCAATACTTTACTGTTGGAGTATTATCTGGTACTATTTACTGTTATATTTGAACACACAGGTTTTACAGTCTAAATGTTGTTTTATCTTGTCTGTCACACAATTTTACACCCATGCACTATTTATTATAGTGATATGATTTAAAGTTGTTTATTCATATTCTTGACTTTCATGTGTTATTGAATATTAAAAACTTTATATTAGAGATAAAAACTCCATCAGTTTAATAAAAAAAAGAGATATTAATAAATATATCTCAAGTTCAATTAATACTGGGGAGTTAAAATTTTGAGACCTAATTTTTTAAAAACTACTCGTGCGATGTTTACAAAATTTGGTAGTTTGGCGTAGTTTGAGTTGTTGAATCGAACTATGTAAAAAATTGGCATGTCATTTCAGAAAAAGTTCGATTTTGTGTCAAAATACCTACATTAGAGCAACGCTATATATAAATCTAATATACGTCCTAAATCGCGCTTTCGAGATATGAAAAATGCAATTTGAATTTTATCAATCGGTCCAGTAGAACGGGAGATATAGAACTGTCCCCCCTTTTTTTGTATTGTATCTTAATTTTTGCGTGTTTATTTATTCACATCAAATGCGGAGCCGAAGAACAGGGCAGAATATTGTCGTTTTGAATTAAAAGGTCATACCTTATTGCATTAAGAAATTTATAAAATTTCATTTTGGCTGTCTGGTAACAAATGCAGCAGCTTTTAGAAAAATAATTGACTTGATGTACCTCAAACTAAGATAGTTGGGACAGAATGCGAAACATCATTTACACCAAGGTGCCGCATCCTTGGTACCTTTTACTTGACTTAAAGCTTTTCTGGGGCAAGCAGAAATTTTCGGTCTATTTCAGGCAACAGATCTTATATGGATGAAAATTTTAATTTAAATTTCGATACTTTTAGCATAGTGTGACATTTTTGTTTATTACTAGCTTTTCTTTCAAACCACCTGTTTGCTCCGTATCTGAGCTTTATTATGCACAGCATAATTAAATCTCAGGCCAGATATAGAAGAGTCAAATTTTATATAAATATGAAAGTTGCACGATGATTCCTGTATATTATTATATAACATAAAGATATAAAATTTTGCTGTTAAAATATGCATAAATGAAGATAAATACTGTAATAACATTTAGGTACTTTACCTCCTTTCCGCTAATCCAATTGAACTCTTTGTATCATTCGTGATTGAGATTATTGTTTTATCACCAGTGAAATCAACTACTTTGGCCCCTCCAGAGGGAACTATCTGTGGAGTTTTGCTTTTGTAGTTTGATCTTTTGCCACTCATTGATGAGGCAGTTGAAGATCTACTGCTAGCAGCATCACGGTCCGTTTCGGTCACTAAATTCATATCGTAATAACTTTTTCCATTATCTTCCGTGACCAAGGGTTCTTCATTTTTTCTGCCTTTCAAAGGATTGCGTTTAAAAATACTGACTCGACGCGCTACTTTGGCTCTCTTTTCTTCTCTCTTTAAAGTCCAATTATCGGCCCCTGGTGAGGTGGTACGCATTGATCTCAGTTTGCTATCTTCGGCCGTTTTCAGCCTTCCGATTGTTGTTTTGAATTCTTTCATAAATTGACTAATAACATTTTTTTCTCTTGGAGAATCATTATTGAATGCAGGCACAGTTCGTTCAGACAGTTTTTTAGCTACTTGAGAAGAAAGCTGTAGGTATTCTTCCAAAGAAGGGTGCTCACTATCGTCCAAGCTGTAAATTTCAGCATCCAAATCTGTACTGAATCTGCTATCATCATCCTGCGTGGTTATATCAAAATCCTCATCGATATCTGGATCCTCATCGTCATCATCATCTTCGTCATAATCTTCTATTTCTTTGATGGCGGTCGACGAAGTTATGACACTTGAGCCTGAAATCATGGACAAATCTTCAGTACTCTTAAGGGATCTTCTCGACTCGAGCAAAGAAGGTGAGCGAACTTGTTTTCTAAAACTTGAATTTAATGAATCTCCAGATAAAGATGCTCCCGAAGTTTCCGAACACTCACTTAAATCATCCCTTTCTACTAGAGGATGGCTATTTTCTCGAATTAATAATTTCTCTTTCATTGTAGATGGTTGACTACTCGTAGTTCTTGCGGAAGAATTACTCATCGCAGTGCCTGGTCTAGAACATGTGATGCTTGCTTCATTTATAACGCTATCTTCAAGGACACTTCCTGTATAAAAAAGGAGGAAAATTCGTCATTATTTTGCTATTTTAAAGTATATTTCCTTTTCTTTATTCATGATGATAAATATGATATAAATGTTACTAAGCAAGAATTTGTTTTAAGGATGAAAGAAGAATTAGAATTAATTTTAATAGATACAAATAAAGATCTGTAAATTTTTGAAATGAAATATCTGTAGCTAGGGTAACTAACTTTGAGAGAGTTACAAAAGCTGTAATGCCTAGCTAGACGTTTGGGTATTACAGTATAGTACGAGCTAAGGCAAGTCCGGTTTTATAAACAATTCTCATTATCGCTACGAGCTATCTTTTTGAAGTGAAATTTCTGTAGCGAGGGCAACTTAGTTTGAGAGCTTGAAATTGGCTGTTAGAATGCAGAATAGCAAGCATTTGTTCTCTAAATATTTTTAAAATATCCCCCATTGATACTAATGGTTAGGCGTATGAAATAATTTTCGTTTTTTATAACTATTACCTCATAACAACTAATATATTGATAACTAATATAATTGGTTCCTGATTGTTTGGTTAACGGCACAGTAAAAAATCAATCCATATTACAAAAAACGATGAAGCTGGAGTTTCTACGAGCAGAGGAAAAATACAGAGAAAAGCTAGAAGAAAAGCTGCTGTTTACACATGGCAAAATAATATTAACGAGTTGAGAGTGTCAATAAAACGAAAGACATCAATAATTTCGCTTAGCAATAACAAAGCTCTTTTGTTAAATGAAATCACTTTCTACTTATCTCTGCCGGAGCGATGTTAATTCATAATTCACGAGGAAAATCGTTCAATGAAGTAATTTATGGATATTAAAAGAATCATTCACTAAAATTACTGTATTATAGCGAGTGATTGTCGCTGAAGGACTTTACCGTGACCACTATTAATAAACCAAGATTTTGTCACTGTCCAAAGTTAGCAAGGGCATTGTGCAGCCTTCAAGAAGAATTCTGTCAACTTTAACTCAATTGTCTCAAAACTATAGATCTACAACTCATTGATCTTATAACAGAGTTTTACACAGAGAAAAGGATTATTGATACTTATATGCCGTCAAAGTTTAAGAGACCACGACAGAAATCTCATAAGATTCTCTTCTTCAAAAATATAATACTTTATTGTTTCTTGAAACTTGGCTCAATAAGGAAAGCAGAATAGAAGTTCCAAATATTAATTGTATCCCCCAATTTAAACATTATGAAGTCAGAGCTGCTGAAGAATATGTTTTTCAAAACTTAAACTATATTGCAAATGTTATCACATTTAATTTATCACTAATATTGAAACAAGTAGAATATGAAAGCAGTGAACAAGCAGTTATGAAAATACCAAACAGTGAAATATGTTCTGCGGAATGTATTACTGAAAGTAGTTTGCGAATAATATTGAAATATACGAATAATGGAACATATCATACGTTTTCTCCATAGAATATAGCTAGCGTATACTGTTGATGGTGCTATGCTGTTAAGTGAAGACGTATGGTCGGATGAGGAAAATTCTTACGATTTTGGCCGTGGCTTTATAAGGAGTTTTCTCCTTCCTTATCGCGTGTCTTTGAGGTCGAGTTGGTAGCGCATCCAACTAGCAATCGAAAGGTCATCACTGACTTTTCCAGTTTTCTGCTGCGATAAATACCTAATCTCTCTACAGCTTCAGTTAACTTTGCTACATAAGAAGCACAGCCATTAAAATGGATTTCATTCAAAATAAATTATAACTGAAAATTAATAACAGTCCTAAGGAAGCAACCATAAGATCAGGAGTTACAATTAATGCAGTATTTTAAAGATAAATCAAGTAATTTCCATCTAAGAGTGTTTAGATCACATTTTATACATCACAAACCTATTGTATTGTCAACGATATCGTACAGGGAAATGAACATGATGTCCAAAACGTGTAGTACATACTTCACCTCACTGTTTGCAGGGCATTGTGGTACACTATTTGCCACTTAACCCAGATACCCCATCAAATGATTGTCCATCTGATACCACAACTTCAGCACAGCCTGCAACAAAGGTGCAACCTAAGACTACACGTTCTGGGCGTCATGTTCATTTCCCTGTACGATATCGTTGACACTGGGAGGGGAGTAATTACGGCAGGTTGTGTTCTGTATGGTCACAGTTAACATTTAATTTAAAAGTTCGTTGCATGGTTGCTGCAGTATCTTTGTAAATTCTGAAGCAAAACTTGCTTCTTAAGAAGAGGAGATTTAGTCTGATCGCCTTCGAAATCGATAGAGTTTTAATGAAAAGTAAGATGGTCTTTTGGCCTAATTTTAAATTTTACATTAGCATTCTTTTTTTCAATGTATTAAGTGCAGCAATGCTACACAGCGGGATCTTACCGATGATTCGCACGGCGAAGGAACAAGTTGTAGGAATTTCTGGGCCGAAATGAGGTTTGAAATTCTAAAATCATGATACATTTGCAGGTTTGTTAGGTTTTTATTGAGTAGGACACGTGAAAAGTCAATGACGCTTTCTCCAGGACTCGAATCTTCCATTGCAGCCGAACTTGCTTCCGAACTATACATCGAAGGCATGCGCTAAGGACGAGGAAAACTCCTTACGCATTTACTCAGAGAATAAGAATTACACTAAGTACAGCCTTTACATCTAGTAACCAATATCTGTTCTCAGTTGTGTACAAGATTCTTTTAGAGGGAGAATTACATGCTCATATACACACGAACCAGATGCAAAGAAAAATGTCTATAATGCATCCTGCACCCTCTTTGCAGTTCAAGTATATACTTTGGCTCAGATGTAAACTTGGATAAATGTAATCAGTAGCTATCAAGCAAAGCTCCTCGCGGTGAAAGAATCCTTAACATATGTAGAAATTATAACAATGCGTCGGGGAAGTTACTGAAAGCAAGTTTAGATCTCCTTTGGAAAGACCGGTCAAAAAAGTTACCTTGTATCCCCACTAAGCTGAATCCTGTCACAATGCGAGCGTTACTAGTCAACAGCTTGGACAAGGAATTTCTACTGCGAGTGCGTTAATTAGTTTTCCGTATTTTCTCTCTTTTCTCGAAAAATCTTGTAAAACGCGTATATGCGCTAGTGGTAATGCAAATGAGACAATCCGAATTATGGTAGATACACTTCATAAAATTGTTCTGAAGGTTTCTCGAGAGTTATTTAAATTGCACCTCACATTAACAGCAATTTTCAGTTCTGCTTCATCAACCTTGGGGGTGGGTTGGCAAATTAGATTTATGACAGACACTCTCAGAAATCTTGCCAGTGGGGCAAATGTCTATTTTCTAGGGACATATTGCTGCTACTATACTGCATACTACAATTACGCATGTGGTACGATTTCGCGAGATAGATTATTGAGTATAACATAGTATATTCAATACTATTTGTTAAACCTTTAAATATTATGCGATCAATAGAATACACTTACACCAATCATCTGATGGAACAGAAAGGATTTGATGCGAGTAAATTTAAAAAAAGAAAACGTTTGGCAACTCTCACGAATTTCCTAGCCAACATTTTACAAAGTCTATGTTTCTTAGGTAGCATACTTATAGGCTTTAAAAAGGCTATTGAAGAATTATCTTCTAGCCTTGCGAAACGAAACAAAAGTCAGAATAAAGGTGTGTAAGACCCTTTTATTCGAACACAACAATTACTCAGCTTGGTTTACACCAGTCAAGCACTTCTGTCTAAAAAACAGAAATACGTAACCGTTGAACAAATTCAAAATGTAGTAGATTAGCCCAACGGCTCACAAGATAATTTAACGCACGGGCAAGGCTCTGGTTTGTAGAAAACCGGTGAGACAAAATGGCTAGAAACATTCAACGCCACTAAATCAAGTGGCTAATAATCACAGTACAACATGGCCTAGAATAGGTAGACATGCTCTAAAACTAACTTCCGAAACTCTTGCTCAAATAGCATTCCTTTGTACCTTAATCTGAATAAACGCTCGCTGTTTCATTTACATTCTGGCATGAAAAGCGCGGGTGAAAAGAAAGTAATAGGAAAGTGCTAACTTACAGTGAACTATTAGTTAAAAATAAATTGATAAACCTCACATTTTTCCCTGCCAGAATTTAAGTACACGAAAAAGAGGGCCTTAATATGACCTAGTTAAGAGCTTAAATTCTAACTATCTAAGCTACCTAACCTTACCAGAGCCCCCCTTACAATAAGATTTTAACTCAGTTGTGTACTTAAAGTAATTAAAGGTAAAATTGAAAATGTGGTAGATTAGCCTAACGGCTCACAGGATAAATTAACGCGCAGGCAAGTCTCTGATTTGCAGAAAACCGGCGAGACAAAGCCAAATGGCTAAAAGCACTCAACGCCATTAAATGTAGTCGCTAATAATCACAGCACAACGTGGCCTGGAATCTGGAATAGGCATACACGCTCTAAAACTAATTTCCGAAACTCTTGCTTAAATAGAACTTCTTTCTATCTTAATCTGAATAAACTCTTGCGCTGTCTCATTTACATTCTGGCATGAAAAGCGTGGGTGAAAAGAGAGTAATAGGAAAGTGGTAACTTAAAATGAACTAGTAGTTAAAAATAAATAGCTAAAACTCACAATCTTAAATGAAATTTCAGTGCAGCTGTTGTGCTCTCTGTTACTCTGAAATTGATTTTATGACATACTCCTTCGTTGCATAATATGTATGTCTTGTTTATACAATAAACGTACAATTTCGCGACATACACAGAGAAATTTTTGACTGCAGAAACTTTTAAAGCTTAGGCTAATGTATTACTTATATACTACCTACCTATATTTGTATATTACGTATCTAAATTTACGCTTTCATATCAGATTGCATTTAATGAAATTATCATATTTAAATTTTGAATTTATGAACGTTGAATGTTGGTAGGTCGTCTCAGGTAAATGGGTTGGCGGAATGGTTAGTTTTCAGCGCGTATAATGTGAATTCAGGTAACTTTCCCTTAGAAATTCCTCCATGAAGGCACCTATTTCCTTAGGAAGATAGCTTTCGCGTGCTTTGCTATATTCAAATAACCGAATCTAACCTTTAATTTTGAGATCTTTGGAAACTGTAATTGTATTCTGTACTGCTATCAGTTCTACATGCCTAATTGTAACGTATTTCACATCTTGCTTATGTACCGGATGCAATCAACTACAAACCTGTATCCTAGCTAAATGAATAACTTATTATAATTAATATGCATCTGTGCGTGTTCATTATATTATACTATATTCTGACTGTGTTCAGTCATGCTCATTGATCTACCTCTTAGCCTTAGGACGGAATTCACAGATAACTGTTTTATTTCCGATGGCAGCCTTTCATTTATAAGTTTCGAGTGGGATGAATCGACTGTCCAGGAACATATTACAACTATTCCACTGTGTGCTATACTTTCCGAAATAGTAAATAAAGTATCGTTTGAAACTTCAATGTAAAAAACAATTTTATGCATGTCTCTGCTTCAAATATAAAGAATTTTTACAATGCTTAGAGTTATGTTTCATTCTACACAAGTGTATTACTTTAAAGTATACCTCTAATGCCACTAGAGACTAAACTAAGCATGGAAAATATCTTGGGAGCTTCCTATAAAACGAGATCAATTTTTAATTACAAGTACATCGCTTTTGGTTATAATCTAAAAGCAAAATTTTCATTATAAGATTTAGCTTTAAATTTTTCTTTCTTCTTCGT
This sequence comes from Stegodyphus mimosarum, assembly GCA_000611955.2. Taxonomy (NCBI): domain Eukaryota; kingdom Metazoa; phylum Arthropoda; class Arachnida; order Araneae; family Eresidae; genus Stegodyphus; species Stegodyphus mimosarum. The sequence goes on from KK118962.1 coordinate 114,521, forward strand.
TTGCCACCTTGAAGAATGAACAGTAAATTAATATCTCAAACAGAGAATTATGTAAATTTTTTTACTATGAAAGCTTGGTGACAGGATTAGAGAGAGCAGACGAAAGTTTGCTAAATGCTAGAAACCATCTTTCTCTTAGTCCATTCCTTTCCTTACATTTTAATTCAGTGAGAGCGAACGTTTGCTGACTACGTATCTCAGAACTTTCAGTCCCTGAGTAATTACAAGTACTTTTAAGCAACTTAAATGAGAAAAAGGAAAACTGATTTTGAGAAAATGTCGACAACTTTGAACTACGGTAACATCCAAATTGTATCGCCGGTAAGTGGTTACCGACGTGAACTTGTACGTATTATTATTATTATTATTGAATGATAGGTTAATACGCGGTTTAAGTTATTTTGTGACATGATTTGCAGTGCTTGGAAATTTTAAGGGAAGCACTAGGAAGTATGTTCACTGATTAACGCTTTCAGTCAGTCTCTGGTGTTGTTATTACTTAATTATCTGCAACTGAATGCAAAATGAACTTCTGCGCATAGGTTTGCGTAGAAAATATGTAACTTGGGCAATTAACAGAGTGCTGCGCAATGGTCGCATGTCAAAATGTGTGTGTGTCGTGTTGCCAGAAGTTAATGAGGTTCTGAGAGTGTTCAATATTCAATAATTGATTCAAAGGCATCATTTAAGTTGTTCGCAAAAATGGCAGTTAATTGGTAGATTTGTAAATTGATAAACACAAATGATAGCCAAAGATCTGAAACTGCCGCGAAGACCATTTTTCTTTGTCATCGTCGGGTAGAAGAAATTGTGAAGTGACTACAAAAGAGCTGATTTTAAAACTTCAGTATCCACAGGAACTCGAATAAATTATCTGTTCTATTACTGCACGAAGACTTTGCGAGGTTGAATTTTATACGAGAAAACCAATGGTTTGTGTCATACTCTCTTCGTCTTTCAAAAGGGTCCATTTAAGATGGTGGTGTCGCCATGTTTAATCAAGCTAAAAGGAATGAAAACGTGTATCGTTTCTTGACGAATTCAGGTACAGCTTAAAACCGTGATTCTAGAAGTCTTTTAATTTGGAAAGGCAAGAAACATGCGCTTGCCTTCACTTATTCCTGAAAGGTTCCATTTCCAAGGAAGCGGTTTCGTGGTTTGGAGTTTAATCGTCAAAAATGGTCGCATCGAGCTATATATTTTAATGGGGATTCTGTAAACGGTCAGACATGTAGGTAAATTCTTGTAACCCCATGTGAAGCTGATTAGGAGTGCTGTTGGCTCAGAGGCTTTAAAAATGAGAAGATAATGCTCTTTCGTATTCGGGTGTCAAGTACCTGGAATTGCAGGTGTCAGAATACTTGGAAACGGAAGATATCACTCGAATGGATTGGGCAGTGTCTCATTATTTATGAACCCGAGTGAGAATAAGTGGAATGCATTAGGCCTCCGAATTGCAGTGAGCCAAATGATCTCCCGTATCCTGCAGGGTCTGAAAACAGCTTCCCAGTGACTTAATGAACAATGTGTTAAATTGTATGAAATCAAAATGTGAGGTTTGCATTTTTGACAGAGATGATCATATACCGTATTAAAGAAAGATTTATTGCAAAACAAGGCAAATAATTTTCTCATCATTTTAAAATTTCCATAAATTTGACTTCCAGATAACATTAGGTTAGGTTGCCGGAATATGGCAAAGCCACGAGGACTATCTGTCTAACAGGAGAGATGCTTTCGTAGAGGAGGTTGAAGGTAAGTGGCTCGTATTCACGTTACACATGAAGAAAACAAACCATGCAGCCAGCCTGTTTGTCTGAGTTCGAAATCAAACTAGGTCGAACTACCAGTATTCAGCCGCCTTAAACACTCGGTAACTGAAGGGACGACTTTCCATTCAATTCCAATTGATAACCTTAATATTTTGAGATTAAGTAACCGCAAAACTTATGGTAAATTATACTTTTGCAATAAAACTGAACTGTTACTTTCAAATTCGCATAAACAACATTGTATTTGGCGTACATTTACTAAAAAAACTCATTCGATTTCGAGGGCAGCTACAGGTCCCTCCTCATCAGAAGAGCAAAATACCTAGAAAGGGAAAGAAAGCTGAGTAACGGCTTTTTATACTCTCGGGTAGAACCACGCGCGAGGAGGCAACGCCATCTATGGGCAAAAAAAATAATAAAGCATTATGTTAATAGAATTTTAAAAGCCCTAGGAAGGACTGGATTAGACTTAAAATCGTACACTAAATCTGCTAAATCTTTGTGAATATGAAAAGCCTCAAGAAAATCCAATTCACCAACGGAAGAAGCTTTTTGGATAATTTTTGCAGATCCAAACTCAAAATTATGATTAAATTTCTAACTACGATACACTATTGAAGATTTGTTAATTTCGCCCTTTCGGACATAAGATTCATGTTCCTTGATACGAAACTTTAACGTTCTTTTTGTTAGGCCAATATATCTCAAGCCACACTGACACGATATACTATAAATCCCCAAGAATTAAAGTCAGAAACAGAATCTTTTAGAATCGAACCGTGAATTTTATTGATAGGGGAGAAATTGACCTGAAAATTGAATTTGTGGGGAATCCGTGCAATCTTATAACTAACAGAAGGATAAAATGGAAGCACGACAAAGTCATTAATATTATTTCTAACAGTGGAATGTCTTCTATGATGAGAATCTGAAAACTTTTTAAAAGCTTTATCAATGATCACGGGAGAAAATCCTCGGTCAATAGCAACTGCTTTGAAATAATTAAGTTCATTGATAAGCAAGGATTCTGTGGAACAAACTTTGAGCTCGCAAAATACATAATAGTAAAAAGAAGCCATTTTTTGCTTAACAGGGTGGCATGACTTAGCATGGGGTGGTAAACAAACTGCAAAGGGTTTACAGTACACAGTAGTGCTAAAATCAATTTCAGTGCGGATTATAAGAATATCAAGGAAGAGGAGGGAATTGTTGGATTGAATTTCAAGAGTGAATTGGATGGCTGGATCAATTGAATTTATAATAGATAAAATCTCGGATAAATCGTCTTTATTACCATCAAAAAGTGCGAAAGTGTCATCTACATAACGAATCCAGAGACGAAAAGATAGTTTATCAAATAATTTTACCTCAAAATAGTGCATATAAATGTCAGCAAGTATAGGACTGAGAGGATTACCCATAGCTAATCCTTCAATTTGACGATAATATTCATTTTGGAAAACAAAGTGGGTTTGACTGAGAGAGACTTTAGTAAGCGAAACCAACTCATCAATTTCAGTATGTGTGAAATGGAATTCCCTAAGCCTAGTTTCAAGACATTTTAGTGCTCCTTCGACTGGAACATTAGTAAACAGTGATTTGACATCAAATGAAACCATAATGGAACGCAGTGGAGAAATACCTTTAAGTTTATCGATGACTTCAGAAGAATTTTTTACAGTGTGAATATTGTTAGCAAGTAAAGGAGAAAATCTGGAAACTAAATATTTGGCCAAAGGATATGATGCTGTACCTACGTTGGAAACAATTGGTCAAAAAAGAATCCCAGTGAGGTTTCTTTCTCTTTCTAGATATTTTATTCTTCTGATGAGGAGGGACCTGTAGGTGCCCTCGAAATCGATTGAGTGTTTTTGGTAAATGTACGCCAAATACAAGGTTGTTTATGGGAATTTGATCGTCACATTGGCGTGTTTCTCTTCTATTGTGAACTGTTACTTAACTGAAAAATAATCAAATTACTTTTAATGATTTTGCATAAGTAACAACCAAATTTTATTTTGTTAATATCCTTTAAGTTTGATGGTCAATATAACTGCGACATCACTTTATGCACGCTTGCTTATTCTGAGTGGTATATTGCATATAGAGCTTTAGATTGGTAATTTGTTTTAGTGCATAGAAATATAGTCATTTTTTCGATTTTGATTCCTATGTGAAAATATAGTTGAGAGGCATTTATACATTTTTCTCTTCTTTAAAACACACCCATTTCTTCCAACAAGAAAACAATCTTGACTTCCTATTTAGAAATAATAAGTTTATACCAAATAAAGTTACTCTGTGCATTTATTTTTACTTTATTACCGCTTACCGGCTTGTGATGGAATTTCATCATCATCCTGCTCATAATTTTCTTTGGCGGATCTTTTTGAAACTCCGTTTGTTCTATTAGATTCTGCTTTTGACTCTGCATTATTTTCTTCGTCATCAGAAATGCTCATATTCGCTGCTTCTTCTAACTTATACAGGAGCTGACGACGCGATATTTTTATGTCTTCGTTTCCAGGCGGATATTCAAGATTTCCACAAGAGCTCTCTTTTCCATTTCTATCATCTGCTTTATGATGACTTGGAGATTCTGCATCATATATGTCCTCTGCGAAAAATAATTAACATGTAGCATTTATAATAATTAAGCATTACTGCTTTCAAATATGCATTAAAACAAAAGTGACTGAAAAGATATTAACAACAGAATCAAAATGAAATCAAATATTTTAAGTAAAATAACATTACATCCAAATTTTATAAGACGAAATAAGAAGTTATATAGGCAAACAATGAAACAGTGCAAGTTCAGTTTTAATAAAGCACAGTAAGCGAATATCACATTAAAACTGCATTACATGAAATTTTGGTTTGTCAGTGAAAATAAGTTACGTTTTCACTACCTATTATAAATATTACTCATCAAGCAGTAAGATGTTTTTCGCCTTTTTATTGTTTATGCAATCATTGGCTATTGATTTCCTTAAAAGCGTTTTTTGTGAATTCATAAATCGGCTAATTATTCGAAGCCTTGTGTTCGACCTCTGTCTTCGACCTTATCAGGCTTATATGGCTTATCTTATATGGCCTTATCAGGCTTACGAACGAAGTGAACAATCAAGATCTTTTCCGAGAAATGCATTTCTGACAGAACTAGTTTGAACGGTAGATTTATAGTAATAGCTTTGATTGTGGAGAAAGCGCTTTCGGCGATACGTGTCTCGTACGAACCCGTAATATTTTACGATGCTGAAAAAAAAAACTGTTGTTATTACTAATGCTCACTTGTTTCACCTAGTCAGCCCAATCCCACGAAATACCTCGTGGCAAAAAGAGCAAGTTTACGCTTGTCGTTGGCAACAGGCTTGAGCACCTTACAGGTGACAGTGGAATTTAGCTGAGTTCCGCCCCAATTTTGATGCAGAGCACCCTGGGAGAGAAAGCGGGTAAGAGGGTCTCCCACCCCTCTTTCTCTACTACAGCCTCTCGAGAGGACTTTCTGCTCGCCGCATATTTAGAATGCCCCCATGCCGCACGAACACTATACATTTGCAAATATCCATGCCTTCTGCGGGATCCGAACCCGAGCCCTTCGGCACGGCGGTTAGCGACGCTAACCACTATACCGGTTGGGCGGCGGGAAAAACCTGCGCTGGCAGATCTGTTTCGCGTAGGTTAACCAATCAAAGAAAGTCTATTTCTGGGAGGTCTTCTTTTATCCTTCTAGGGAAAGGGTATGCTTCTCTGAAGGATTAATTACTGCGATTGATCTCAGTAGGTCTGATAAGAGTTTTGCTGTCTAAGATTAATCATTTCAAGATTTTGATCCAAAATTAGACACAGGCAAGTATTTTTTTTCACTTGAATGTTTAGATGCAGCTGTACAATGATTAAAATTTCTAATCTGAATTTAATATTTCCGAAATATTAAGAACAGACTTTATATTAAACTTTTGAAATTTAAGGACATATCGCAATGTTCTGGAAAACGTTCACAAGATTAGTTCATGAAACTGACATCTTTAACGCATCACAAAAAATGAAAAAATCGTCGTTGGAAGTTTCAAATTCAGTATTATCCATTGAAAACTTAGGAATTATAGTGTGGTTCCTATTTTGTTTAATTTCGATGAACTACTAATAACGAAAAAAATTGAATACTAATAAGGAATTGCTACTAATAATGAATTGTAAGAATAGCTGTCATGTGTCAAAGGAATTAGAAGAAGCAAATGGGCTTGAAAAATGGCGCCGATTGACTATGTGAATGGAAGACGGCTGAAATCCTTTTGTTCGCAAACATGTAAACAAACAAATAAAAACAGTATGTACCGAATAGCTATTAAACGAGGCATGCCTGCATTATTTTTCCGTTAGAAATCCTAGAAAAGCCGGACTATTTTAATAAAAGAATAACTTAATTTTCAAAATTAAGAGAATTTTCACATTTGTTTGATTATTTTCCAGAACTGATGGAAAAATTTTAATGAAATTTGGTATGGATGTAAGCTGATTTAATACAAAAAATACACCGTAAAACCACTCCTGGTACACATAGAAGAGCGTGTGTAAAGTTCATCGGCGCAGAAATTACTGACATATAGTTTACAAAATAGGATATAAGAGGAGGCTAATATAGAGGGTATTGTTATATAGTGACACAGTCATACAGTTCCTCACAACGGAAATATTTCAAATACTCGGACTAATCGGGATCACAGCCCATTTGATTGATTAAGATTTCCTCCCCCCCCGTCGAATAAATGCATACATGTATACGATAATGAAAGTGACAAAATTTTCTTTTTTCTTTTATGGTAATTTTTGTTTGATAAGGATTATGCAAATAAAAATATCATATGTACTTATTTCCATAGAATATAAATATGGAACTAAAAATAGCAAATTTAAACAATGAAATTATTTTTTATTTGCCTTAAATTGCACGACGCATTTATTTTTCAATTAGGATTAAATAATGAAATAAGCATTTTTTTAATGTAGAGTCTAAAAGTAAACACTTGAATTTGTTTTTGTTTTTACTATGATAAATTTCGGGATTTGAAGCCTATCTACATGTCGTTAAACTAATTTAGCTTAAAATATATACTGCATTCTGTTATCTTTTTCCCGTTATTTAAAAAGCGAAACAATTAAAAAAATTAATATGCACTTTAAGGTTAATTTTATTTTGTTTAGAAAGAGGAGCAAGAGGTTCTGATAGTTAAAGATACGGAAATAGAGAGTTCAATGTATTTGAAATATCCGCATTTAGTTACCGACTTTTGCATATGTTTACATAACAAAACATTAATGTTACACTTGGCAATGCATACATTGCCAAGCAGACTATATATATATAGTCTGCTAACTTATATGGCACATAATGAAAGTTTCCGACTCTAAATAATACTCTAAGTAAAATTCTTTATAAAATTCGGCTAAGTCATAAATATTTGTAATTCATTAATAAATCAATAATAGTGTAACTATTCAACGTTTCCCCTTAAAAATACTCTAAATTGTGAGAGAAAGGAGGGAAAAAATGCATCAAGAAGGATTGTCTGTTTGTAATGAGATGCGAATACATTTCGATCCAACACGGAAATGATTAAATTTTGATGTCCAGTAAATGGATAGCGTGAACTTCGAAACTGAACATTCAGAAGTTGTATAAGAGGGAGGAAATTCCAACACTAGGGCATAACTTTCATTCGAATTCGGTTCCTTTTACGCATTTCGATTGTACCGGTGCATCGCAAATGGGTTCACGCACTGTATCATCAATTGAAAGGGGCTATGTAATCAACAAGAAGGGTAGTCAGAGAGAAGGATCACTTGACAGTCCGCCGTAACGATGTGTACTGGTAGGAATGCTGGAAGGAATGGTTTGGTTTGGCTTATTTCATTAAGGCAAAGCACACTAGAGCTATCTGCCTAAGGGGATTGATGCCTTCGTGGAGGACGTTCTAAGAAAACTGGCTCGTATGCACGTTACACATGGGAAAAACCACGAAAACATCCATGCAGCCATTCGAACCTCTGACCGAACTACCAGTATTCAGCAACTTTACGGCTTGGCAGCTGGTGGGCACCTCGAAGGAATGTATGAAGCATGGCAGAGCACAACGACAAGAGGGCTGCAGTCAATGAATTCACTATAGTTTTCATAAGAACGCGAGAACAAAGCGATTGTCAGAGTGGCTCTCACACCAACTGATTTCTCGTTATCAGCGATCTGACGAGTAACCGGGACACTAGCCTCACGGGCCATTGATAAACAACTCAGAAAACGGTGTTTGCTTTGACGACTCACATTGCTCCAACTACTCCTCACTTGTGCCCACCGATACGTACGTTTGCCGTTGTACCGAGCTCATTTGATCTGTAGAATTAACTTTAGAATTTTCTAAAGGTAATTCTACAGATCTGATGAGCTAATTCTAAATGAATTCAGAATTCTACAGATCAGATGAGCTAAAGGTAATTCTACAGATCTTTTCTGTAGAATTACTGGAGTAGAATTACGTTTAGTCCCGCTTCGAACTGCCCCACGATGACCAGTGGAAACATCCAAGAGAGGTGTGAGATGTTAATCTGAAAATCGTCCGTCACACAGCCCAACAACAGGAAGTTTAAGTCTAGGGTCCCCTTTCATTCGATATTCGGGCCTCTTTGGTTGTCACCTCTCACACCCTTACAGAACTACTCTACGTTGATGATATTCTCTATGCCCCATTCTGTTCCTCTTTCTTTAGGAACATTCCGGGCTTATATTTCAACAAGATAATGCTTAACCGCATAAGGCAATCATTTCTACCGACTGTCTCCGTGCCTGTCAAACATTTCCTGGCGCCCAAAACGTCAAATCTCTCGCCAGACACAATTGGGGTTTTATGAGCAGGCGTCTCCAACTCTACCAGACTGTCCCCCCATTTAACTCGACAGTTCGATAAGGTTTGATAAGAAATCCCACAGGAAGTTATCTGCCAACTCTATGATTCAAAGCCAAAACGGATAACAACTTGCATAAGGGCAAATGTTTGGCCAACGCCTTTTTAATTTATTCGCTACATGTACCTGATCGTCCAAAATAAAAAATTGAATTCTTAGAAAATTGTAATCTATTCTTTCTTCCTCCTATACATCGCATCTACTGAACTGCGTCCCGTTCGGATAAATCCTTCTTGGTGAGTCTTAATTTTCTTAGTATTTTTTAAACAATTTATTAACATTTATTTATATAACAACTTAAAAAAATAACTAAAAATTAATAGATGGCACTAATATACGTACTCTCGCTTCATTAACAGAAATTTTAAATAAATGCTTATGCAATATTACATTCGTTAACAGCAATTATAAGTTTCACCACCGTTTATACAAATATTAGATGTTAAACAGATCTTAACTTTTGTTCATTAAATTTCCAAATGAAAAGAAAAAAATTAGATAATTAATTTGGATTGTTTAGTTGATAATGGTAAAGAACGAAACATGCACATGCCTTCTAAGAAACGCCTTCTTATAGATCTTTCTAAGGAACCATTCTCATTTCATACCGTCACCACCAGAAGAACATGACCTCCCTTCTGCTGTAAGTGACCTTACTAGCAGGGGAACTAGTAGGCGTAATAAACCTAGGGCTCAGAACAGAAGGGCTAGCTCATAAAGCTTTTCCCCTTGAAGCAGGAAGTGATGACGCAGTCATGCTGGCACTGAGAGCGGAGATGCAATTCACAACATAGAAATTAGCGTTTTAAATTTGATGAATAAGCGTTTAAAATGAACTGTGCGTGAAAGATAGCTATAATTTGGAAGAGACAATATTACTGCTGTATGCATTTTTCACGGAACATTGAAAAATTTAATAATACTTACTCAATTTAAAAATAATAGATAATATGCCCTACTCTTAATATAAAGTTCCTTTTTTTTAAATTTGCAGAGTTTATTTCTTTAAATGCTCCTTTATTTACACTCATGTCCATAAATTAAGGATAATGCAAAATGAGGCAAAGGAAGAGTTAGAAGCAAAATAAATTTGACTTATTTGTAAAGCAAAAAAAAGATGCTATATGTTTGATATTATTAAAAAAATTAGCGATTTTTTCTCCCTGGAGCAAATTATAAAAAAAACCTATTTACAAAAAACCAATGTTACATGGTTGGTATGATTGTTAATACATTGTTTGTCTCCCAGACGATGCAATACAGTCCGTACAACGCCTAGGCATGCTGAGTATCAAATTATCGATCTGATCTTGGGGGATATTACACCACTCAAAAAGCAATGCTCTCCGAAGTTCCGGTAGACAGGTAGGAGGAGGGTGATGGGCTGCAACTCGTCGGCCAAGCATCTTCCAAACGTGCTCTACTGGATTCAAGTCCGGTGAGAATGCTGGCCAGTCCATACGGGTGATATCCTCCGATTGAAGGCATTCGCTTACGATGTTTGCACGGTGAGGACGGGCGTTGTCATCCATAAACACAAATTGTGCGCCCATGGCGCCCCGAAACAAACGTACATGCTATTCCAGAATGACGTCCCGATAGATTTTGCTTGTTATGGTTGCAATTTGAACATGCAGGTCAGTTCTGGAACCCAGGATAATTCCACCCCAAACGAGCACTCTTGCACTTTCGTAGCGGTGTCTTTCAATGATGTTTTCTTGATGGTAACGGGTACCTGGAGCTCTCCATATGAAAGTCCGGCGAGAATCAGACTGCAAGCTAAACCTGGACTCGTCGGAAACATCACACAAGCCCACTGTTGCGGTGTCCACAATGCATGCTCTCTACTCCAGGCTAACCGCAGGCGACAGTGAGTTGCAGTAAGTGGAACGCATCTGAGAGGTCTACGAGCATATAGACCAATCTGCCCTAAGCGTCTGTACACGGTCTGCCTTGAAATTGTGTTATAATTATTCGGTTATTGCACTGAAATGCTTATAAAGCGCCTGCGAACAATTTTACTTCTTTGCCTATATTCCTTATATATCACTCTTTTACACTCTCGTCATTGTGACGTACCATCGGCATGATCTGGTTTCTTCCTGAAATTTGCATATGATTCTTGAAGATGTGTGTAGTGATTTTACAGGTGATATATTTATTTTAGAGTTCGATTTCCGCGTGACTCCAAATTATCCTTAATTTATGGACATGAGTGTGTAATCATTTTTTTATTGGCTTGCTAACTAATAGAATTCTGCTACTGCTTCTAAGACAACTACAATCACAACTATTTAAAATCAATCAAAAAACAACCTTAGATAAACATAGTTTTAAACATATATGGTATATATGGCAAAATTACTGCTAATCTAAGCTTGATTTTTAACACAATTGTAAATTTTACATTGGTATGTTTCTCTCCCGATTCAATATAATAGATATTTTTAAAAATAATTTTGTAGCTTATGCTTACATCTATATTACATTTAAATAAATACACGTAAGATTGCTATCTTAATTTAGACAAAACAACTTCGTTTACAATACCTAAAAAAATTATTTAACTTTATCAGGTACTTCCCCGCCTTCTTAGCCTGCCTTCATGGTGTAGTGGTCAGCACATGCGGCGCGTATTCGAGAGGTCCGTGTTTCGAGTCCCGGCAAGGGCCTTGCTCATTTTTCACCTCTCCTGTTTTAAAAAAATACCCAATGACCCTACAATTTTTCAAAAGTGGGAGATTAAGGAGGCAGACCTTCTTATGTTAATTACTTTGGTTTTATACTATTATATTTGATCTAGAATGATTTGCTAGCACAAAATCGAATTAATAATAACACAGGATACAATAAGAAAAACTTTAACAAGTACTTAACAAAATTAGTTCTCATTTGAAATATGCTTTATGCTATTAAATTCTAAAATGTGAAAATCCTCCTTCAGATAAAATACTTAAAGCAGCATTTGGATTAAATAATCGTCATGAGAAGCAAATTCAAGTTTTGGAATTAATGAAGAAAGTCATTGGTGGATTAAGATTTCAGGGAAAATTTAACATACTGCCTTTCCAAAAAGGAATAATTTCAATAAATTCTCTTTTCGGTCTACACCAGGATTTGAAATGATCGTATGATGTTAAATAGCTTTTAACTTCTAGATTAACTCAGAATGCACTTAAAAGTCTCTTTAGTCAGATTCGAGAGCTTGGTAGGTTTAATGACCATCCATCACCTAGCGAAGTTATACGCCTCTGAAAGCAATTATTACTCGCTAATAAGCTGCCAAAAGTATCTTCAAAAGTGTGCCTAACTAAAGAAAGCAGATATATTGGTTCATATTTTAACATCGGAATTACTTGAAAGGGCTTTGAAAACTGAGGAGGAAAATGCTTTTCCATTAAATACACTCATGTCCATAAATTAAGGATAATTCGGAGTCACGCGGAAAGCGAACTCTAAAATAAATATATCACCTGTAAAATCACTACACACATCTTCAAGAATCATATGCAAATTTCAGGAACTAACCAGATGACACCGATGGTACGTCACAATGACGAGAGTGTAAGAGAGTGATATATAAGGAATACAGGCAAAGAAGTAAAATTGTTCGCAGGCACTTTATAAGCATTTAAGTGCAATAACCGAATAGTTATGACACAAAGGACGCATTTGGATGATTTTTTACGTGGTAGAATTATCGGCCGTCTGGAATGTGGGCGTACCCAGCTGGGAGTATCAGACGAACTTGGAATTGCCCAGAGTGTCATCTCCAGGCTTTGGCAAGGATTCCAAGATGATGGTAATGTGAGTAGACGTTACAGTACAGGTCACCTCAGAGTTACAACGCCGAATGGGGACCGGTATTTGGCAGTTACTGCCAAAAGAAACAGGCGGAGCACAGCCTCAGACCTGTCTCGTCAGCTCTCTTCAGCCACTGGTACGGCAATTTCAAGGCAGACCGTGTACAGACGCTTAGGGCAGATTGGTCTATATGCTCATAGACCTGTCAGATGCGTTCCACTTACTGCAACTCACTGTCGCCTGCGGTTAACCTGGAGTAGAGAGCATGCATTGTGGACACCGCAACAGTGGGCTTGTGTGATGTTTTCCGACGAGTCCAGGTTTAGCTTGAAGTCTGATTCTCGCCGTACTTTCATATGGAGAGCTCCAGGTACCCGTTACCACCAAGAAAACATCATTGAACGACACAGTTAACGGTGGTGTAGGAGTGCTCGTTTGGGGTGGAATTATTCTGGGTTCCAGAACTGACCTGCATGTTCAAATTGGAACCATGACAAGCGAAATCTATCTTGACGTCATTCTGGAACAACATGTACGTTTGTTTCGGGGCGCCATGGGCGCACAATTTGTGTTTATGGATGACAACATCCGTCCTCACCGTGCAAACATCGTAAGCGGATGTCTTCAATCGCAGGATGTCACCCGTATGGACTGGCCAGCATTCTCACCAGACTTGAATATAGTAGAGCACGTGTGGGACATGCTTAGCCGACGAGTTGCAGGCCGTCAACCTCCTCCTACATGTCTACTGGAACTTCGGAGAGCATTGCTTTTTGAGTGGTGTAATATCCCCCAAGATCAGATCGATAATTTATGCTCAGCATGCCTAGGCGTTGCACGGACTGTATTGCATCGTCTGGGAGACATACAATGTATTAACAATCATACCAACCATGTAATATTGGTTTTTTTGTAAATAGGTTTTTTTTGTAATTTTCTCGAGAGAGAAAAAATCGCTAATTTTTTTAATAATATCAAACATATAGCATCTTTTTTTGCTCTTTACCTTTTGTTTAATAAATAAGCTTTACAAATAAGTCAAATTTGTTTTGCTTTTAACTCTTCCTTTGCCTGATTTTGCATTATCCTTAATTTATGGACATGAGTGTATTATTGATGATTTGGATTTCGTAGAGGAACCTTCTCCTATGGCTTGGGAATTAGAATTGAATTCCGCTAGACAATTTTCGACCGCTTAAAAAGAAGCATTAACATATGTTGCAGGTTATATTGCCAACAGTGTTCGGGACAAAGATCCATCATTGGGAACAGTATCCAAAAATAGTGCTGATGAAACAATCTTTCATTCGGAAGGAATTAAATTATTGTCCTTAGGAGGCTTGACTGCACCTTCCCATTCATGGATGAATGCAGTTTACGAGGTCGTAAAAATATTTTGTGCATTTCATGGTACAGCCTACTATAAGGGGAAGCATGTAATCGGCTCTTTAATTAATAAACTGGAGAAACATTATCCTGAAATTAACAGAGATACAATTCATTTATTTTCCAGAATGCGAAATTTTATTAGAATACGTTCCTTAAATAGAAATGCATATGTTTTTTCCCGAAGGAAAGCAACCCAAAAGGCAAAAAAGGGGATTGCTTCGAATGTGACAAGCAATAAATATTATTTCAAGAGCTTGTAGTTGCAGTGTGACTGTGCAAATAAACACATATATATTTTGATCTGAAATATTTCTGGATGACATTTTAGAAGTTAATAGCATAAAGCATATTTCAAATAAGAATTAATTTTGCTAAGTACTTGTTAAAGTTATTCTTATTGTATCCTGTATTATTGTTGATTCCACGTTGTGCTAGCTTAGCATTCTAGATAAAATATAATCGCATAACATCAAAGCAATTGGCATAAGAATACCTGTCTCCTTAACCCCCCCTTTTGAAAAACTATAGAGTCATTAGGTATTTTTTGAAAGCAGGAGAGGTGAAAAATGAGCAATGCCCTGGTCGGGACTCGAACCACGGACCTCTCGAATACGCGCCGAATGTGCTGACCACTACACCACGAAGGCAGCCTAAAAAGGCAGGAGAAATACCTTATAAAATTAAATAATTTTTTTAGGTATTGTGAGCAAAGTTGTTTTGCCTAAATTAAGATAGCAATCTTACATGTACTTATTTAAATGTAATATAGATGTAAGCATTAAGTTACAAAATTATTTAAAAAATATCTATTATATTAAATCGGGAGAGAAATATACGAATGTAAAATTTACAATTGGATTAAAAATCAAGCTTAGATTGGCAGTAATTTTGACATATATACCATATATGTTTAAAACTATGTCAATCTAAGGTTGTTTTTTGTTTGATTTTAAATAGCTGTTATTATAGTTGTCTTAAAAAGCAGTAGTAGAATTCTCTTAGTTAGCAAGCCAATAAAGAAATGATTATAAATAAACAAGCATTTAAAGAAATAAAAAACTCTGCAAATTTTAAAAAAAGGCACTTTATGTTAAAAGTTGCGCATTTTTATTGTTTTAAAATTGAGTAAATATTATGAAATTTTTTAATGTTCCGTGCAAAATGCATACAGCAGTAACATTGTATCTTCCAAATTATAGCTATCTTTCAGACACAATTCATTTTAAAGGCTTATTCATCAAATTTAAAACGCTAATTTCTATGTTGTGAATTGCATCTCCGCTCTCAGTGCCAGCTTGACAACGTCATCACTTCTCACTTTCTGTTTTAGGGAGAAAAGCTTTATAAGCTAGCCCTTCTCTTCTAATTCCTGTGATAAACTTGCCTCATAGTGTCACGTGGTTGAGTTGTAGCGTGATATTTTGTATAGTCCATGCATACTTATAACGGATTGATAAGTATTTTATTTATAATATGCTGCGATAATATGCTGAAGAATAGTTTAGACTTGTTGTCTACGTAATTGCGTAGATAATTGCTCAAATGTTGAAAAAGTGGAGTGACTTTAATCTCCAAAATCGGATTTTATATACAAAAATTGTTATATACCATTCACCAGCAGAATTTCAAAACTTTCTGATGTATGTAAGATCTTTTTTATAAAAATGTCAGTTTTTTTATCCTTTATAAATTTTTAATGGAAAAGTACTATAATCGTTACTTTAACTCTTGCATTTAAAAAAATATGTAATTAATTATGTGAAAAATAACATTGCAGTTAGTCATCAATACAAAAGCACTTAATTAAATCTGTAACGAAGTGTGTTGACATATTAATTAAAGTATAACATTTTAGATAATAAGAAGGAACTTATAAATTGTTTTCGAATACTCACAAGCTTTTCAGGATAACAGGATAATACGTAAGTATCGTAGAATTCAGCTATATAGCATTTTTCAGCTCCATGAGTTTATTCCTGAATGCCTTGCCTAGGACCTTGTATTTTCCTTTTACACTACCTATTTGTAAGACTTCCTCGTGAATCTATAGTTGTAGTCGATATTAAATTTGTTTTCCTTCTTAATTTGGGAAAACTATTGCCTTGAACCAGAAATCCAGAGCGTAATGGAGCATTCAGATGAGAAAAACTAACTTTTGTAAAAATAACTTTGAGTCGTCCAAGGCCTTGAAAGGATGCTTAACCATCAGAACTGCCTGACCGCCAAAATGCTTATCAAGTAAATCTTCAGCTTCTAGGGAAAGTGATGATGAGAGCGGACACAGATTTTATAGAAATAATTTACAGTTTGCACTTGTTAAAAGTTTTACCAACGAAACAATTTATGATCAGGAAAAAGGTTTTAACGCATTTTCAATATCTGTTGCGCATAAAACCTAAGAAGCTTTCTAATACTTGGTCAAATTGTTTTCAAAGAAGATAGAATCTTGTTCTAATTACTTATTTATTTTATTATTGCACCGATTATTGAAGCTTCTGTAGTATTGTAACATAATAGAAACATAAAATTTAAAGTGCAGAGTTCTTATTGGCAACTCATAATTAAAAATAATGTACAAGCAATTGTCCTAAAGCAATAAATTATGTAAATAGTTTTAATGACATTTGAGATGCTTTATTAGATATTTCTAAGGAACAAAACGAAGATTTTTTTTTCAGTGTTATAAAAACTGCTATTAGTGTATTCAAAGTTGTTAATAATAAAGGATAGTGATAAGCAGAAAACTGTAGCATTCGTTGTATAACAACTTTTCAAATCGTATTTGTAAAAAGGAAGGTAATCGTTTATTCATCATATATTTACTATATGTCTTCGCTGTTTTGTATTCTGTTTGTCTCGATGCATATAAATTTTTAGAAGCGTAAGTAATACAAATTTTGGATGATTCTGAAACACCAAACAATTTTGAATATTAATTTTGCAGTACTTTTTAGCGTATGACTAAATATTATTCTTGATACTTTTTTAGTGTATGACCAGGTATTATTCTTGATTGATCTCATTGTGTTACGATTTTGGAGTTAGTATTCAAAGTTTAACACTGCAAAAAATTATTACATTTAATAAGTCTAGTTACTTTTTATTATGTCGAAACACTGCGATGTTTCGAATAAATAATGTTTGTTTGGAAACAAATGTTTTTTGAAGTATCAACCTGCTTCAATAAACGTGTTTACGAATCATGTAATATTTGTTATGCTATAGATTTGTTTATCAAGTACATGCATTACAACAGCTTAAAAGGAACCTAAAATTTAAAAACGAATTTGTCATTAGGAAAAAACTTCAGTAAATATCATAAATTCGATAATGTGAAAGGAATTATGCTCATTTAATAGACTATCATGTCGACATTGAGAGAAAGGGGATTTTTAACGAACGAAACAGTCTCATTTCTAACTTATACAATATTAACTAAGTGAGAGTACATTTTTTGCTTTACGTACTACTAGTGATGTCACGATTCCAGTGCCAAGGCTTTGTTCTTTCGGTAGTGACATTCATACACTGGGAAAACCACGAAATCCTCATGCAGCCAGCTCATCCAGTTGGTGTTAGATGGTAACTATTAGCTTCTAATGCGCTTATTCACCCGGACACTAGTGGGTCTTTATATATTTTGGAACAAAAGGCTTTGTGTGCATAGCTCAATAGATTTGATACTTTCCCCCCTTTACTTGATTCGTCTGTTGTAATATGGTCGGCTTTCCGAGCTAAATGAAAGTAAATTATACAAGGTGGTTATAAAACAGCTGTGGCTACGAGATAGTAGAAGGCAATTACTGTTTGCAGCCTTTGCTGGATGAGTGAGGTGACATGTACCTGTGATACAGCGAAACGGATTAGGTTAGGTTAATTGGTTAAGGCAGAGCTTTTCGAGGTTTCTGCCTTTAAGAAAACAGGAGTAATTTATGTAGCATGTTTATTGTTAACATAACCAAGTCTAAACAATTTCCAATACTAATACAAGAACCTCAAGATGGCACGAGATTCTTCATGCCTAGTGATGTTTAATCCTTTTTGTGTTTCAAAAAATATAAATTAAATTAAAGAAATTATACAATTTAAGAAATAGAGAATTGCTTATTTAAATTTTGTAGATGTTAAAAGAATTATTTATGCATTATTTAAAATTTAGAAAGTTTATTTGAATCTGAAATTTAATGAACTGCATGTGATGAAACTAGTGACTTGAAAAAAAATTTGGTTTATAATTCAAATAGTAAAAATTTACCTTTCATTCGATTAAGTTCACCATTCATTTCCAAAATAGCAATTTCGTTCTCTGTACTACCGCCTTCTCTCATCCTGTTGATTTTTTCATACAGATCGAGTCGGAATAGATCAAATTTTGAATAATTTTCGGAGTTCACTGTTGTTATCCTTCGATTCTTTCTCTCCATACTGTTCGAGAAGTCTTTCAAACTGACAGGTGAAGGTGTTTCCCGAGAATAATCTGGCGTAGAAATCCTCTCCCCCGGGGGAGAAGGAGCTCGTTTTTTGCTCTTTGGCTTCGCATTTCGTGGAGGTGGCAATGGAGGAGCTAATTTAGCTTCTAGCATGGCTGCTCCAAGGTTGGATCCATGAATTGACTCCATTTTGCTTGTGATAGGAGAAGTGCTTGTCTTGCCATTGAACTTTTTGAAAGTCGCTTTTCTGTTTCCAGATGCTTCCACATCTCTTTCTTTGAAATCCTGATAAAAATAATCATCTTCTGGTATTACGAGGAGAGTTGGCCGATACCTGAAGCTGTTGAGACGGTTTTTAGCTGCAGATATCATTCCACGAATTCGAACAAAAAATTCCTGTGGTGGAGGTTGTGTAGAGGTAATAATGAGGTCATCAGGAATATCGGCAGAAGTCCTTGAGTAATTTTCATACTGAGAACTTTTTTTGCCATTAGTTTTGTTATGGGTGGTTTCATGAGCCATCGATGTTTCTGAATGATGGTTTCCCTCTGATGAAGCATTATCATGGTCCGATGCTGACCTATGTGTGGATGAACCCTAAATGAAAATGGTAAACAATGTTTATTAAATTTCATTGTAAGATCTAGTTTCTTGGCTAACATAAACTGCTACTATACCTATTTGCATGTCTCTTAGCGACTTATCGCCAAGACTAGAAGATGAATACATCAGAGGAAGGTAGTAAAACCATTTTATTGAACTCAATTATTTACAGACGGCGCAGTCTTTGTGCTTACAAATCCACCACCCACTTGTGGTGATAAAACTAAAAGGTATACTAAACTGAATTTAAAGATAATCTACTAGTTCATGACTACACAAATTAATTTAACCTAACAAGTTGACTAAGAAACCCACATCGGCATGATATTAAACTGCGTAATTTAGGGTTCAAACAGCTAAAAGAAATAACAACGTGCGATCTCTAATCTTTTCGCTACTTCAGCTTAAGTTATACTCTTGTTCACCCTAACTCATTTACATTCTGGCGTGGAAAGCAAAAGATAAGCAAGAAATAATAGGAAAGGCTAACAGATTAAAATAACTATTAGTAAAAGTAATGTACGCCTCACATTCATATAGAATTTATGCATTTGCAATATGAAAAAAAAATGATAATTTATCTCAAATTTAGTAAGAAGTTACGATACTTTTTTAAAAATCTTCTCGTGATCTTTGATAGATTAAGAATCTAACTACTTATTATCAGAGAAAATGTTAAATAAACAGCTTACCTATCGTATTTGTCAACTTCACCGGCAAAAGTAAATATAGGCGTGAGAAATTTGTCGATAAAAGTATACCTTTGAAGGCTTTAAAATGTATCCTTTTATTGGCTAAATATTAAACGTACAAGTAACCAATGAAAATAAATATAACATTTAAAATATGCTAAACCGACGCAATATGTACTTTGAGATTTAACTACAGAATGCAAGTTGATACATTTTAGAAGTTAAATTACATATTATAAATTATTTTTCTCAGGAGCGAAAACAGAATTAATAAAAAAAAAGATATAGTAAATCACTAATAAATTATACTAAGATTTAATTTATATTGAATACAGGGTTTTTATGACCCACAATCCACAGTTTACAATTTCTACTAGTTTCAGATAGGTTTTACTAAGTTGTAGAGGTTATTTTACGTTTCTAACAGTTACTTTTAATTTTGACTTTTCCTTTCAGTTCTTGTTTCCCACTTACAACACCCTACCAGAATGAGTTTTAAAATCGCGTTGAATTAAATGAGGTAGAAAGGGTATTTAAAAAGAAGGTCTCTCTTTCTTCAACAGAACACCTTAGGAGTCTTTCGTGGCGCGTGTTTGCCGTCGCGCTATTCCTTTGTTTAAAGGTAACTATACTCGGCCGTATTGAATGCGCCTGCTGTTATTCGCCGGTAAATTTAATTAAGGGACAACTACGTTAGATAATTGTGGTACAGCTTCGGCTAAGTTTAGTTTAGTTTAGCATTAAATTAGTTTCTTATTTTCTTATCTTGAGTTAAAGCACAAGTGGAGGAGTTTTTGTAAGCCCGAGAAAGGAGTCATCTGTGTTCTTAGTTTGAGATATTAAAGGGTGAGTTCAACCCTTCGCTGGACCTTTCATTTACACACTTGGACTCAGCGATAAGTCGCTACATAGTTCAACAAGGTTTCTACAAATTTAAGCATAGACAAAGTAGTAGTTAGAAACATTACAAAGTGATTAAACTCATCGCAATGGATTGCTTTGACAGTAATGTGATCAGCTTGCGACCTTTTCCGCAATAGTGTGTAACTTTTTATTGGTTAATTTTTAATTATTTTTTATATGCGAATAATAATTAAATTTTCTTGGTTAATTAAATACGAGGGTAAGTCATTAAGTATGTCACAGATTGGCATGATGTATTTGAAAATGTCAAGGAGTACTCTCCATGCATGTTAATGGGCAACAGAACCATCCTGGTTCATGATCTTCATTGCATTGATTACTGAGTACCAGTTGCAGAGGATTAGTTCAGTTTGAATACCGATGGCATTATACAAGTCTATTTGAAAACACCGTTAGAACTATTTAATCGATGGTTATGAAAGAGAAAAGCAGCGTGCTGTTACCCGTTTTTTTTTCGGCGGGGGGGAGGGAGGTCTGCGTGTGAAAGATATTCATATAGGAATGTTTCCTATTTATGAAAAGAAGCGTTTGTCTAGTAAAGGTGTGCATAAGTGGGTCGAGAAAGCGCTTCGCAGTTGATAACGATCTTCAAGACAAAGCCATAATGTAGCTCAGATAAAAACCCCAAAAAATTTATGAAGTTGGTATTGGAGCACTGATAAAATAATAGGACAATATAAATAATTATGCAAATTATGTTCAGAAATAAAAATAGTTCTTATTCGAGCACCTGGTTAGATTATTTTGTAATTGTCTTTTGTGATTTACTTATTGACTTCCGCTCGTAATTACCCACTCATGCACTCAATTTCATATTCATAAATAATTCTTAACTTGATGAAATTTTCATATAGCATATACTCCTGCTTTCGATTTAGATTAGCATGGCGGAATTTTCACTATACGGTATTTGATTGAATAAAAATGCTTTTGCCCGTGAAAAGGCTCTGCCTTAACTTAAGAGCATAAAGTATCCGCATTCTTCACAATTCTTCGTTCAATAATGGCATTTTCCAAAGTGCTATTAATTATTTAGTATAAAAAGAGCTTTTACAACACGAAAAAAAGGTACAGATCATGTAGCATTTTATAAAAAAAAAAATTATTACTTTTTTTACCTTCGGTGAACTCTTGGTGGTGAATTCAGCTTCTTGAACTAAATTATTGATGTATGCGTTTCGTAACTGAAAATTGAATGCATTATTAGTATGTTACAAAGAGAACCATACAAGCTTCATACAATCTTAATATGAAAAAGCTTAATATTTTATCTTCAAAATAAAATATACAGTGATAAATGTTTATTCCCTTCGAAGAATGTGAATCGATGTTGTGTTCCTACAGTTGCATCTCTTACGGAATCGATGATGAATGAACGCATTATGTATTTAACCTTTTCAGGAAACCTGACACATATCTGTACGTTTAGTTTGTTTTACATTAAAATTACTCTAAGGCAAAAATATTAAAATATGTTGGAGAAATATATATTACAGATTCTTTCAGGAACGAGAGCAAAATTTGTTAGTATATGCTATTTTATTTACTTGACAATCACTGCTTTGTTTCTGTAATCAGACTAGAATACATAGATCATTATTCTAAAATAATGGAAGAAAAGGTTACCGAGATGTCATGACAAGCGTTGTGTAAGATGGTTTGGTTTGGTTTATATGATTACGGCCAAGCCTCGAAAGCTATTTGCCTAAGGGGAGGGATGACTTCGTGGAGGACTTTTTAAGTTGTGCAAGATGGACTCGCCACATTAGCAAAAAAATGCAAAGAACCAGTACGCACTGAATATATGAAACATTTTGATTAATAAATTACCATTAATATTCAACGGCTTCATATGGGGACGCTATTTTTATTCATTTATTATTCTTTCCAGTTTTTCTGGTTTACTGAGTTGCTGTCGATATGAAATGAATAATACATAACCAAAGGAAAAAAAAATTAGACAACGTTTTGGCAATAAGATCATACGCCGAAAAAATATACTAAAAAATGAATCATTGTAAGTTGCATAATGTTTTTGCGGGACTAGTTTTGAAGGATTGAATAAATTCTCTTCAGCTGCAGAAGTGAAAATGATGAAGAAACAGTATATGATCACCCGATAACAGTAGACCAAAAAGTTCAAGAAAGTTCCACTCAAGGAAAGAAACAAAGCTACTACACCATCTGTCGACAGAAAAGGGAAACAACCACAAAATCATTTCTTTAAAAGCTGAAGAGTAAGACATTAGAATTGGGATCATTAACTAGAACTAAAAGATACTTATGAATATAAAACGCTTCTAGCTAAATCTTAATTCTCGAACGGAAGATGCTTTATGAATGATTTTGGTTGTAGAAAAATGAAAAATGTGACTTTTTGTCAGCAGTGTTGGGCAATAGAGGATTTCTGTGTTCCTTTTTCTGTAACATATGTCTCATGCTTCATAATTCGAAAACGCTTATATCTCATGCTCCTAAGTGCAAAGAATTTCTCATACTAATGGGCATTTGAGATATGTCAGAAAGAGGGAAACTCTATTGGCCAAATCCTCCTTAGTGGCCACGCTCATAAGAATATACATAAGAATATCACCTGACTATACATTTGCACACAAAAGAGCATGGGACATATATTAGGAAACAAGAAACATATAAATTCCGAAATTGCTGCACAAAAACTCCCATTCTCCACTTACAGGTGTTTGTTTGCGGACACATTTCAAAATTATTAAATATTAAAAAAAATTAAATTATTCTTCGTACTACATTTCCTCCCCCCCCATATTTGACTTTACATTCGTTCTATGATTTACTGTTTACTGAAATTTAGCCACATCTGGCTTTCATTTAAAGTTTGTCGGGGCAGGTCTAGTAAAACCAGAGAATAATTAATTTTTTTTTCTGAATAAAATTTATCTAAATATGTAGAGACATTAGGTATTTTTGAAGCAGAATTCACGAAAAACGAGCAGTGCCCTCGCCGGGACTCGAACCACGGACCTCACTAATACGCGCCGAGTGTGCTAACCATTAAACCAGGAAGGCATGTCGAGGAGTGAGACATACCTTATAAATATTAAATTTCTAAAATGTGCCTTTGTCAGCTCAGAAACAGGCTATATTTTGTTTTATTTTTCTCCAGCTTCTTTTTTTAGCACCAGGTCCTGATGAAGATGAACCGGGAAGTGTAAAGTCTATTTGCTTTTACTTTTAATTAAAAAAAACTGTAAATTGTTTCTTCGTATTTCTTATGTTTTTGGAGCGATTTTGTATTCGAGTTTCGGTTAGACTCAGCTTTGGTTTATAGGGAAATTTCTCAATTGTTCTCGTTTCGTTTTGTTTTCAAATTATAATTTAAGTTTTCCAGAAGTTTTTGGACTTTTTAAATATTTTTCACTTGTGTCAATTGATAGAGAAATTGTTTGCACATTCTAAAATTTTGCGTTTTTTGTACTAACGCATTTTCCCTCTTTGCCAACCTGACTATACATGATATTTGAATATGCTTTTTTTTTTTGGTTTGATTTTAATTATTACCATTGAATTGCTGCCCCTTACAGCGCGTGATTTGGCTTAAGATTTATTTGGATTTAAATGTTTTTTAAATTAATTTTGTATGTAAATAAATCTTATCTGAAAGTTAATGATCAAAGACAAAAAAGCGGATAGAAAATTTTTCGAAGTCATTGAAACTTTTACAGAACATGGGGTATATTAAAAGACACTAACATGGCAAATTCAAAGAAAATTATTTAAAAAAGTTAAATAAAATTGTAAAAAGTTAAATAAAATTGTAAAAAATTAGGGTCTTTGGCGGCAAAATAGTTCTTTAGAGGAGATCTATCAATATGGAATACGGCGTTCTCTGTTGGATACATGCCGTACAATGGCCAATCATGCAAAGAATAGGATAATATAATAGTGCTTTATGATATCTGTGTCCATTGATGGAGCAAACACATTCTTAGTTCGTGAAGTTTGTGGGTTGAGTCATGAAGATAAATTAAATATCTTTCAAACATATTCCAGACATGGCTGGATGGGATTCAAGTTGGTAGATTTCGATATCCATTTCATGCGAGATGATGTTCTCTAGTATTGGACGATAGTGCCAGTCGCATGGATTCGCGGCGCTGTTGTCTATAAAAAGGTATTAAGACAGGCGGCCGCAAATAATGGGAGAACACAATGAACAAAGATAAGATCTCTAAGTTGCACCGCGATCACAGTAGTGCGAGGGAAAATGTGGAGATGAGTGGGATCGTTAACAGCTTTTCTTACCCAAACTTTCATATGCATGTATGCCTTTGGATGCATGTATTTAGCAGATGTTTCTGTTGTGATAGGTGCCCTCCCTCAAAATTGGGGTGGAAAATAGAAGTCCAACCTCTCTTCGGAGTAGGCTCTGGCAATCATTCTTCCATGTGGTCATGGACACGACAACAACAATTAAAATGGATTCTCTACTTAACGCAATGCATTAAAAGAATACTCGAGAAAACAATTGCTTGTAACACGGCTGCAGAGAAAGTTCGGAGCATCAACGTACTCTCGTCCACTGGTTACGTTCTAAAGTACAAATTCCTATATAGATGTTGTCGCTAACCGGTGGGCGCTGTGGAGATAAAAGGTGCATTACTGCTTCCAGGGACAGTAAGGGAGCAATGAATAGCAACTGGATCCTAAGAATGCGCTTATAAAATTTGACTGCATTAATATTGCATTTACATATCTTCACAAAAATCATATTAAAGCAGATTAGTCGATACTTCACACACGTTTGTACTAATTACGTGCAACTTAATGCTCCAGGGAAACAGAACTGAAAAGTTTCGGTATAATGTTTTAAAAACATTAAAAAAATTTACTTGCAGTGATGCCCAATGCTCCAAAATCTAATATTCTTTCAATATACAGGCTGAGTAGTTACCACAAGTACAAATTTCGACGAGGCATCGGTTACTAAAGACGAATCAAGATAGCATAGCAAAGCAGGGTTGGAAACGCCATCTTCATATACAAGTGGGCAGAGAACACAAGAAATTAAAAGCAACACGTAAATGAAGAACATTATTTTATTTCTCAAAATGTAGCAATGCCGATTTTAGAGACGCCATAGAGAAAGTGGTGGAAATTTCAGCTATAAGCTACAACAGAAGATGCATGCGGAAGGGTACTTTCCACTGTTCATGTGTGTATCATACAGCAAATCATTAACGTGATCCCGGTGGGGATAGATTTAGTAATCGTGCAGGCCAAGCGATGAGATCATGGCAACCAATCTTCTGCTGTTTAAATGTCGCATTTAAAGTGCTCCTGAAAGTCACGGATGTAAATGGGCTAGGATCCCATCGGGCTGGAACCACATATCATGGTACAATAGCTGCTGGATCGGTGTCCGCCGAAAACATCGCGGACGAAAACATCGCGGACGAAAACGTCGCGGAGAAAACAACGCAAGGCGAAAACGTCGTGGTACAAAACATCGTGAAAGAAAACAAAGCAAAGAGAAAACAACACAGTTCTAAAAAATAGTGGTACAAAATATCGTGGTCGAAAATAAAGCTGTTCAAAAACTTCGCCGTTTAAAAATATCGTGGTAAATCGTGGTATGACGATAACATCGTACACATGCGTTTTCAGGTTTTAAAAGTTGTAAATGCATATTCGCATAATGATTTGAGAGCTCAAGAAGGAGAGGAGGATTCTTTCACTTCATATTTCATATTTTTGAATAAACTAATAAATTTTTGCTGAAAAAAAATGAGTAGAAAATTAACGCAACTTATAGAACTTAATATTAAATTTATATAGTCAATTAACAAAGGCCAATAATAAATTAACCTTTTTTATAAAGTTTTATTGATGATTTTTATGAAAAATACAGTCTAAAAATGGTTAGAAAAAGAAAGATAAATAACTGCGTAAGATTACCTCTGTAAAAATTGCTTACTTAATTATCAAATTATTTTCCTTCACATTTGTTAATCTGATATTGTTTTAGTGAAAATTATATTTTGTTTTGTTTCCGTTTATTCTTAAAGTATCGTTAACATTTTCATGCACAGCGTACAAGCAATTTTTTTATGTCGATTTGTTAGTTATGAAGAAAGTTACATAAAGTCAGTTACATAAATATGTAAGTATGGGATTTGAAAAACGCATGTGTGGGATGTTATCGTCATGCAATGATTAGTAGGTACTTTATTCTTTACCACGATATTTTCGGCGACGATGTTTTTAAACTGCGAAGTTTTTGAACCGCTTTATTTCCGACCACGATATTTTGAGCCACGATGCTTTAGAGCTGCGATGCTTTCTCTTTATTTTCACCCACGATGTTTTCGCCTTGCGTTGTTTTCTAGGCGACGTTTTCATCCGCGATGTTTTTGTCGCGATGTTTTCGGCTGTAACCGGTGGATCTGCTAGTCCCTCCCAGTTTCGGCAACACTTCTTTAAAAAATTTCTTATAACACCGTTCGTCCAAACCAACAGGCAAGAGATATGAGCTTAATAAATGATCCACCACAATGCTAGACCATACATTGACGCACAAAACGTGTTGTACTGCACATGTTTATGTAGCATAAGGATTCTTTACCACCCCTTACAAGCGAGTTATGCTCATGTAGCAGTCTTCTCTGGTGAAATTTCTCCACTTGTGAATAACAGGAAACCGAAAGAGGAGATTCTCCTCATGGTGGTTTTGGGAAGATAGAAGCAACCAGTTATTGGGCGTGCACTGCCATATTGTGCCGTCCTGTGCAGGATGAAGCACCAACGCTTTAATTCCAGGGATTCGTGCTGTCCGTCTTGATTCATGGTACTACAACTGTCGAAAAAATCTGCTTCACGTAATCTTTTATGCAGCCACGCAAACATCTCGCGGTTTAGAATCACCTCATTGGAATGCGTTCCTGATACAGGTATCCAGCAGCTCACTCGTTACAATCAGGAGGCACAGCTACAGTGAGCGAAACACCAGAATTTTACCTTAGGCTGTACAGATATAATTCCACCGCACTAATTGTATAGCTCCGCTCTATTTCTAAGGGAGAACACCTCGGGAGGCGGCCCGAAGATTTTCCACGTCCCTTCCTCTGTCATCAGCCACTCGAGATGATTTTCGGCTCACCATATACACTCTGTAGCAAAAACATATATGCACCCAGAAAGAAATGAGGCGCAAGTATTAAACTCGGCAATAGTATAGTGTTCAAATAAATAAACAAATGATCAGAAACTGTGGCCAAAAATGTTTTATTTACGAACAGCATACAAAGAATGAGAAAATCTGTAAGCAGTAAGGCCATCTCTGGCAACGATACAAGCCGATAGTCGGTTGGGCATGAAGTCTATTAAGTTAGCCAATGTCTCTCTGCGGTAGATTGTGCCACAAATGGTGCAATTGGTCAGCGAGTTGGGACGTACACTGCCGAATTTGCCTGCCCAAAGTGTCCCAAATATATTCCATAGGGGAAAAGTCTGGAGACCTGGCAGACCAATGCACCCAGAAAGAAATGAGGCGCAACTATAAAACTCGGCAATAGTATAGTGTTCAAATAAATAAACAAATGATCAGAAACTGTGGCCAAAAATGTTTTATTTACGAACAGCATACAAAGAATGAGAAAATCTGTAAGCAGGAAAGCCATCTCTGGCAACGATACAAGGCGATACTCGGTTGGGCATAAAATCTATTAAGTTAGCCAATGCCTCTCTGCGGTAGACTGTGCCACAAATGGGGCAATTGGTCAGTGAGTTGGGACGTACACTGCCGAATTTGCCTGCCCAACGTGTTCCAAATATGTTCCATAGGTGACAAGTCTGGAAGCCTGGCAGGCCAGTCGGAGACATTATTTGGAAAGTCATGCTGTATGTGGCCGAGCGTTCTTCTGCTGGAAAACCGAACCTGGACGACCTGCTAGCATAGGCAGTACGATCGACTGCAGAATGTCGTGAAGGTACCTGCAAGCAGTCAGGCTACTTCAGTACGACTAATGGTGAAGAGCTGTACTCCACAGACTGTCATACCCTGTGTTATGGCTTTGTGCCGCTCGGTAACAAACCGATCACCTGTCCGTCTCCAGACACGTATGCGGCGGTCATAAACATTCAGAGAAGAACGTGATTCGTCACTGAAGATTACATTTCTCCAATCAGATATTGTCCACCTTGAGCGAGCGATCTTCTCGCGCACCGGCCCGGGAGCGTCCCGAGCTACTACGGCGGCTGACTAGTTCTTCGTTGAGATAATGGTTTCAACAATGGATAACGACTATATCTCTTCGACCAATATGCCGGCCGATCCGCCTTTTTGACCAACCGGCATCTTTTAGCTCCATTATGCGACCCCTCTCAAAGTTTGACGACTGTGCGTAACGCCGTCGAGTACGTCTTAAAGGCATCTTTCTTTACAATGCCTTGTATCCAAGAGATCAGCGTGGTTGCATATTCTGGTCACTCACCGCACCTGCCCTTTTACACTCTACCAGCTGCGCACTTCATACTAGCCTTGTATCGCTCCACAGTGCCAATTGGTGTTGCAAATTGAATCATTTACACAACTCGCCAAACCACATTTGTATTCCGCGTTTCGTAATTCTGGTTCACGTTTTCTGGGTGGATATATTTTTTTGCAACAGAATATATTTAGAATGCCCCCTGCCACACAGAAACTATACACTTCTCCGGGATTCAAACCCTAGCCCATCGGTACGGCATTCAACGTTACTAACCACTATACCACCTGGGTGGCCAATACAATCAACAGTTCCATTTGTTAGGCGCATATCTGCTAACTACGCATTCATGAAATCATTCTTCCTACTACCTACCTCTGCAGTCGGTTTTCATGAGCGGCGAGTTTAATTGATTCCTCCAAAATTCCTCCTATCGCATTACGATTGCGTTTCCGATTCTGCATTACTATGTGATCCAGATTCGTCTTTGAGTGATCTGCTCTTTCCAAAAGTTTGTACACGCGGTAAAAAATCACCTTACGTGTATTATCACTGCGCGTGCTGTAACGGGAATTTATACACGTTTTTCACGTTCGTTATGATAATAAAATGTTATAACGAAAATTTTACTAGTTTATTATAAATGAGCTAGAAAACGTCCTAAAGGTACCAGAGAATATTTGTTAAGCTAAAAAATGGACAGGACGAAGCTCTTGCTGATCCCTAATAACTGATCTGTAAATAAATTTTAAGTTAATGAGTGTGCCGCACAGATGGAAAAGTGGACGTGTCTCTGACTGCCGTATCGAAAGGCTGGGGACCGAATCCCGGAAAAAGCATGGATGCGATTTGTCTGTCCCTTCATAGGAGGTAACGGTGTCAGTCTGCTCAGTGTATCTATAATAAAATGAGTTTGTGCCCTCCATAAAAAAAAAGTTATCGAATGCTATACGGATACGATGTATGCAGAATGCCAATCTCCGGGAAGTACTGGGTAGAATTTTTAAAAGATTCAGCGCTTTTATACACCTCTTAATCAAGGATGAAACGTGAAGGATAAAAAATAGAACGCTGCTGAATATAAGTTTCTCATCTACAGGAACCAGTAAATCATATAGTAGCAGCTCTGGATTTGGATGAAAGATTCTTCAAGGCTGGAAACCCCACACGATCCGGTCTTCTAGTCCGAAAAGTTGAATCAGATTTCATTCAAGAATTCTATATTCTTTTTCAATGTAATCTACAATTTCTCTCGATATATGTGATGTCAGTACCTTTACAACCAACCTACAAATCATTTACATGTAATACTCTAAAAGCGTTTGTAGTTTCTTCAAAATGGAGTTAATTTTAAACTAAAGAGTGCAATGTTTAATACAATTTCGTATCACAACCACTACACGATGCAAAACAGAAAACTTTAAATAGCTATTAGTCATTTGAAAGAAACATCGATGCTATAGTAGACATTTTAAGGAAGTAGGCAAGGGAATGAAAAGAAAGAAACTTTAAAATTTGGCTTTTCACTGAGTTCTGGGCATTTGCCATCGATTGGTTTTCGAAAAAGTACACATTCTTTTCCCACTGAATTTATGAGTGAACTGCAACCTTAAGACTGGACAAAATTATGAATTCAAGGATGTTTTGATTGATTGATTGAGTGAAAACCCATGAGAACTAGTCGCCTAAGCGAAGGAATGCCTTTTTGGATGAACTTCCTAAGCGAAACTCGTTCGTATTTATGTTACACACAGGAAAGATCGCGAAAGTGACCTCGCAGTCTACTTGTTCGTTAAGATCTGAATCGGGTTCGAACTACTATCTTCCAGCGGTTATCATTTCTCGGCCAATGGTGGATTCCGTATGAAATGATTAATTCAAATCACCCTTCAGAGAACTATTGGAGGAGATACCAAAACGAAATTAGATGTAGTTTGGACTATTTCAATGATTTATCTGGCTTGGATTCAAGCAATATGTTTTCTTCTGGGAAAGTTTTTCAAATACAGAACAGCCGAAACTGTTGGCAGCAAAAAATATAATGAACCCGCGATTAAGGAAGAAGAGGAGAAGAACGTCCTAGCTGCGGACTTTAATTTCGATGTTATATGTAAATCTAATGATGTCAAATTTATACGTTATTAAAGAGCTGACTGAAAACGAATTTCCAAGTAAGTGCCTAAATAGCGAGATAAATAGTAAAGTAGGAAGCTAATCCTATCTCTTCTCTTGAAGATACAATTCACTTCGTTGATAACCTTAAAATGTTCCTTGTTTATCATTATGTAGTGAGCAAACTATTCAGGAACGTAATAACAGTTCACAGTACATTGCTTAAGGCTTGATATCAAACTTGCCTTTTCAAACCGTATTTAATTAATCATCTGTATCGATGTTAAAATTTTCCCTTTGAAAACAAATTTACTTTTTTAAAATCGGCAAATGAAATAAAAGTTTGATTGTTCTCAGTTTTATGTTAAGTATTGCATATTATAGTTATACATTTTTGAATTCTCACTGTTTTAAAATTAAAATATTTTTGCTATTTGAAATACACGTAGTATTTTAGGCAAATAAAGTGGAATGATGTAGTTAAATTTGCTTAATTATTAAATTGTAGTAATACTAAGATTTCCCAGCTTAGTAAACGTATCACATTTTAAATAAAAGTTTCGATTACACTCTGTTTCATTTATTCTTAATTTTTTTAACAGACTCTTGAAAAGCGTTTAAATAGTTATTTACTATAAATGCATACCTGCACATATACTACCATAAAAACAGAAAACTAAGTGCAAGCAACCGGCAGTTTTTAAAGATATTTATACTTTTCACCAGTTGCAAGGAGATGCTGCATCTTTCTTGCTAATATAAAATTTTGAGGAAGAAAATTCCCACAGAAATTGATTTAGTTTATTAGATTATGACAAATTACTCGAGCGCTATTTGCCTCATAGGAGGAATGCCTTCGTGGAGGACTTTCTGAGGGAAAGAAGTTGGTATACACGTTACACATGGGAAAACTCCCCTGCAACCAGCCTGTTCGCCTGAAATAGAACTCATCTCGACTTATCAGTGTTCAGTGACTTAACCACTTGGCCACCTGTGGGCCTTTCAACAGCAGACGTTTTGTTAAAACTTAGCTTCTGCTACTACAGAGTAAACAATTTTATGTCTTGAGACTTTTATTACTATCAACAGTTTCTTGACGGGAAATAATGTGGTAATCAAGAATGGAAGATTGAATAAGTTATGTAGTTGAGCAATGATTAGGTTCATGTACTTTCGCATGTCTAAGCTTGCAGTTCATTGTATTTTTTTGATTAAATATAAAACTCTGTAGTTGTCGGTTGCTAAACGGTAGAAAGTACACCTCTATAACAAAAAACGAATCTGGAAATATGTTCATCAATTTGATTTCTTTCAAAAGAAGTCTCCAAAAGGATAATTGCCAGATACAGTAATTATTATCCTTCGTATTACCAAGTAAAACTCTAGGGCAAGGAAATTAAGGGAGGGCCAACTGAAGACTAACTTCTCTCAGGTTGTTCAGTGGAGGCTTCCTCAACGGAAGTGTGTAAAAACGTAGCGACAATGAGTATGGATGATAATCATGTGAACGTACATGTTATTTCGTATGAACCAGGCGTTTCATCTAGCACAGTAATAATGTAATCGCAATCATATAATGTCATCAAAGGTGAGTTCTGGATGGGTAACTTGGCAGGCGGTTCAGAAGCTGTTTCTTCGCAATATCCGTAAAGAAAGTTTGATGGCGAATTATGATGACTTTTTCCCAGAAGGATTGTAAGGAAATGAAAATCCATCATTATAACCTAGATATCAAACAAATTTTACTGCAACAGAAACATAAAGAGTCCTCAGCTCCCATGAAGTTTCGTATTGAACGATCGGCCGCAAAAGCCATGACAATAATGTTTTTGTATATAGAGGATATTTTAATTGTTGAATTCATGCCAAACGGGTCTACTACAACTGCAGAATTCTGTGTTAACAGTCATTAAGAAGAAAATTTCATTACACTTTCGGCTGATGCGCTGCTCCTTCATGACTATGAGCTTGTACACAAATTTCATATGGTATAGGCTACTATAACAGAATGCGGTATCGAAGCATTTAATTATCTTCCCTATAGTCCAAATCTAGCCTCTAATGATTATTTTCAATTTCAGTATTTCGAAACCTGAAAATAATTTTTATCGGACAAAGAATTTCTTCCAATTATGATCTCAAAGCAGATATGTCTTAATGCCTCCATAGCCAAGATGGCGCCTTTTATTCCAAGGGAATTTCTCACTCGAATCAAGGTGGAAGTAGAGTGGTGAAATCATGAGAGATTGTACTGAAAAATCATAAAGTAATTTTCACTCTAAACTCATATTTAGGTAGCTTACTTATCAAATGCCCCATGTAGGAATAGTTCTAAGGCGCTTGCTAGGAAAAACAGCAGAACGAACGAAGAAAGTACACAGTATATATATATATATATATATATATAGTATATTTTTCAAGAATGAAAAATTCTTATACAGGTTGTTGCCCTTACATCTGCAGTAAGCTTGTAATAACTATAGGGGCAGATTCTAGCTATTAAAACTCTAATTCTCCTCCCTCAATGTTACCCAAAATCTGTGATGGGAGTTGTCGATGATTGTTTAAATAAATGGTAAAAGGACACAAAGACAAATAAACTTAGATTTATTTTTTTCCACCTTCTCTCTTACCGGAGACAAATTAAAATACTACAAAACAAAATTACCCGTCTCCTGGACTGTGCAGAGAAAAAATTGGAATGCCAAAGTCTGTAGTGTACAACTCTAAGTAATTTACGATCAAGGCTACAGCATTCTGGTCAAACAACTAAAATCTACACCAAATCATCATCAAGGCAGAAGTCTGGAAATTCTGATTCTCTCGAGCAACGGCATTCGCTAAATAACAGACGATCGTTAATCTGATACGCTCACATGGTTAGGAATTCTTTCGCTCACTTAATAAAAAAAAGCTAGTAAGTGACATAAAGACGACATCAGTCATAAAGAAAAGATGGAAATTAAAAATTAAACTAGCTAGCTAAACTCAACTAAAATACCACAGACAACTAAAATGACATCAGACGTAAAGAAAAGAGGCAAATTAAAATTAAACTAGCTATTTAAACTCAACTAAAATGATACAGGTTTTTTTTAATTATGAAGACTTACAAAATTAATAATTGTACATATAGAAGGAATCCGATTCATTAAGTATAAAGAGAATATAAGAAAGGCGTATATAAACATCTTCATTATTGAACAGCTTTGAAACATCTTTATAAGGCGCTTTATAAAAATGTTTCAAAGTGAGCAGAAATTTAATATATGTAAGACGAAATGAAAGGAAACAATCTGTAATTAGAAATTACTGATAACGAAATAGGAATTTAGGATGATCAATATAAATACATATATAAAATATTTAGAATCAAACAATGCATTTAAGTATCTAAAAATCATAAATTCTTTTCTTCTGTTTCATAAAAAGAATAGATACCTAAGTAATATTCTGAAAATATCATGCCGGAGCATTGCAATAAAAATTTGGCGCCAGTGCTCTAACCAGAAATTTTTAATGGTGATTCATTGATTTGCAGTATGTTAAAAATCTTTTCTTAAATATAGGAAGCAGCAGTATGTAATGACAAATTATTAAGAAAAATTGTAATTAAGTATAATTTAATCGCGGTTAAAATTTTCGGAAATTTCAACTCATTAGTAGAATGGCTTGGATAAAATATTTTGGAAAAAAATATAAAATTTCAACAAGCACAAACAAAGCTTTTATTTTCGGAACTGGAAGCAGCTGATTCCAAAAATTAAAAAGATTGTCTCCTCAGCTAACTGCCATTTAGCCTCGAGATTTAGTCTGTCAATAGCCTCGAGATGTAAGTGGTAGCACGTTCCTCCTTCGCATGTCTTCATCGTGTAAGTGGTAACACATCCAGCTAGTAATGGAAAATCTGGGGTTTGAATCGCGTCGAGTACACAGATAATTTTTAACGTTTTTAGTTTAAACGAATTTAAGGTCTCTACATATTATGTTTAAGGCAAAGCATACCAAGGATATCCATCTAAGCAAGAAATGTCTTACGCGTAGGGAAAATCAAACAAACACTTTTGAAACCAGCCCGTTTGTCAAGATCTGAACCCGGTCACAATAACAATTTTCAACGATCTTATCCACTCGATCACTGAGCGAAGATGCTAAAGCAGAGGAAAGAGTTCTTAAGAAGAGGTTGCTGAAATTAAAAGTATGTTATGAAATGAAAGTTGCTTTCGAAATGAAATGGTTAAAGCGCTGAAACGGCAGAAAGTAGAATATGCAATTCAGTGGTTTTTTTTTTCTATCAAGCAACTTTAACACACTTTTTAACTTTTAACACACTTTCTTTTCCTTTAGGTAGTTATTAAATCGGAAGTGAAATCAGTGATTTTCTCAAAGGCAAGGGTAAAAATTTTATAAAAGAATTCCAAGCCCATTTCTATAAAGTGAGGAGATCAAATAAACCTCTAAAGCAGTGATTCTCAACCATTTTTGCCCCTTTTACCATTGCTAGAAGATTATACCCCTTCTTTTCCAAACATGAAAAATACACATTTATATTATTTTCTAACTGTTTTGTAAATTAAACAATAAAAAGCACAGAAAATGTTCGTAAATACCTAAATTTTGTAGAGACCTTAGGATTTTTGGAAGCAGGAAATGTGAAAAAGGAGCAATGCCCTCGCCGGGATTTGAACCACGGACCCCTCGAATACACGCCAAGCGTGCTGACCGCTAGACCACGAAGGCATGCCAAGAAGGCGGGAGAAATACCTTGTATACTCTCCCTTTTAAAGGGCGACTGGGGATTAGGGAACTCAATCGCCAAATCCCGGTGATAGAGAATCATCATCCAAAACCTTCTTTTTATTCGGGCGCTGCTGTAGAGACATTAGGGTTTTGAAAGCAGGAGATGTGAAAAATGAGCAATGTCCTCGCCGGGAGTCGAACCACGAATCTTTCGAATACGCGCCGAACGTGCTGACCACTACACCACGAAGGCTTGCGAAGAAGGCGGGAGAAATACCTTATAATTTGAATAAAAGTAGTTTTTTATATTTAAGAATTAAAACTGGATACTTAACAGCTAAATAAAAGGTTGGCCACATTTCCACCTGAAAATATGCAATTCTTACTGGTTGAGAACCCCTGCTCTGAAGATATAATCTAAATTTTGCTATCCTATCCTTCGAAAATAAAGATTTCATCTTCTTTATGATCATAAAGGTATTAAAACTTTTCAGATTAAAATATGACGTCTTTGAAACATGTTTTTCGATATTGCATGCATATATGAAAAAGGGGTCAAAGGTGTATTCTCGAAATCTGGCACGTTTCTTTATGCATATATTATCTTCATATTCAATTAAAATATTATGAAAATGTTACAAAACACTGATATTGAAGATATTATAAAACGCTTCATGAAAATTCTTGAAACGTTTTCACTGAAATATATTTTATAAATTTATTTCAATCATGAAATTCTTATATTTCAGCTCAAAATACTCTTAACATATCATGTAATTCATATATTAATAATTGTTTTATTCCTCCTACCATAAATTATCTATATAACAAATAAGGTTTTTGATGTAGTGTACTACCAACTACTATAAAACAAATAATTACTGCAGCAGTTTCTAGAATTAGCGCCAGGATGTTTTACTTGAACATGATGTGTAAATATAATTTCTGTGGGGGAAATATAATTTCTTTTAGATAGGTAAATTAATTACAATACTTTAAAGGGCGTACATGTTAAAATACTGTAATAGTTTAAAAAAAATTTGCTCATAGATGATTTTAGTGCAATTGTATTTTTCTGTTTACCGTACGGTTGCTGTTGTAGTTTTTCGTTTAATGGAACATGAAAATCTAGAGAAGCCGGAAACTTAATAATAAAGGAGAAGGCTATTTAAATTTGAGTAAATGGCTATCTCGCTAATTTGACGAGATATTGTAAATCTTGCAACAGTTACGACGTCTAATTTTTGTCGCCAAAAGTCAACAAATTTGGGGGCAGTTTGGTTCGGTACCTGTATAACTGTAATGGATATTGTTATTCAATAACTGTAATTGTTTCTTTATGTAGCTGTAACAGTAATTTGACCCTCATGTGACTTCCAGTACTTTCGAGAAGCAGAAAATGCTAGAAATACCTCAGCGGCCGAGTGAACTCTATAAAACCGGAGACAGCATCTGCTCTCAGTTGTTAGTTCACCGTGAGCAGAGTACTGAGATATCTTCGGGTTAGATGCGTTTTGCATTGCTTTGTCTTTAACGTTCTTAGTAGTTTGAAGTGTAACTACTGATTGTACTCTGTGATACTGTGAAGAGTCGTACGACAATTTTGGTGGAAAATTCCAGAACTCTGAAGTGTTTATTTTGATAAAAGAAATTTTATAAACCTATCACCTGACCTGTGCGCATTCAATCTGTTACGAACACGTACGCACCCAGCAATATTTTCAGAAACTATGCTAGCTAAACACTGGTATAAAAATATTTCAAAATATATTGTGTAACTTTTCTTATCACATTAACTAATGCCAAAGACTCAAATTTTCTTTCGGGCACTCTGAGCTATATATAATAGTAAAGGAACTTAATGCAAATTAAAGGAAGTATCTGCAATAAATAAAACGTTTAATGATTTTCATAAAAATTTTCTCTTTCAAAATTATGAAACATGCATTTCATAAAATATAACGTCTTTGATTGCTAACTTTAAATTTGATTAGTGATTTAATAATAAATCATTCGTAATTTTATTTAGTTTTCAGCTAAAATATGCAACCACTTACTTGAGTACAGTTGCTGTCGTCCTCTGCAGATTCAATGGTATTATGGGAGGGTGCAAGTCCCTGTCTTGTCGTCAACTCTCTCCTATTTTTGCGTACTTTAAGATAAATAAGTACAGCTCCGACATAAATCAATCCCAAGATTCCTAGGCATAGTCCGATGATTATGAAGTTATTCTTGTTTGTAGACTGATCGATGAATTCTGGTTCCAGACCTATAATTAGAAGTGATAATTTGTTTCGTTTCAGAAATAGCAAGAATTCTTAGAATTAGTTGCATTGGATTAAATATTTTATGTTTTTTGGAAAAGAGGCTTCGGCTTATTCGTTATATGCCATGTAACATCATGATAACAGTAGCTTGCCATGCCAACTAGTTGAGACAATTCCGGCCGTAATCCTTACATTCTCAAGCGAGCCCCCCCCACCTATCACTAAGATTTTAAACCAAGTAAAATGATCTAAAAGATTTAGGGTAGAGAAAATCAGATTAAATAATGGTACAAAATAATATTTATAGTCACTGAAAATTATGGGAGTACATAATAAAAACATAACAGCAAAAATTATCTCAGAGTATATACTATGCATAAGTTTCGTCGACTCAAAATTTTTAGTGCCTTTAGTAAAATCAAATTAAATTCAATAGATTATTGAACACCGATCCGAGTTGGATTCCAACCAATGAACTGGTTGTCAGAAATATTTCATGGTTTTTCCCAAGTGTAATGTGAAAATGAGCTATTTTATATTAAAAGGTTCTCCCCGAAAGCATCCTTTTTCCATAGCAGATAATACACGTTTACTTTGCCATAATCCATTCTGAAACTGAAGCATCGATTCTATGATGTTTTCAGAATCCCTCCCCCCTCAGATGTTTCATTTGCGAATGTTTCTTTGGTTTCAGTTAAAGCACATGTCAATTAGGCAAAAGCGCTTCTTTGCATTTTTTTGTAGAGTTTAAATTAAAAAAAAAAAGGCTTTTGTCTCGTTTTCCATTCTTGTATTTCTTTTCGAAGTAGGCACCGATGTCACCGACCTTCTCTTTAGACTTATTTTTGTAATCAAACATAGAGGTTTTATTTGTTTTATAAAAGCAATAACGAAATTAATTATACAGAAAAACCTTTAATTAAAAACGTTTCTTCTTCTCTCCATTCCTTGAAAAGTAATAACAAGTCAGAAACCTTTCTTACGGTTGAAATTCGGCCGCTTCTGTTAAAGACACCATTTTGGCTGCCAAAACTTCGCTTCATTCCCCCCCCCCAATTTGGTGGTGTTTAAGATTTTGCTTACGGCCAAATTTTTCTGCAAAATTCATAGTAAGAAAAGCATGGCATATAACAGTTACTGATGGATAATATACTTGGCAACATTCTCTCTGCTTAGCAATAAAGTATTTCATAGTAACTTTAACAGGAAAAGTAACAAAATTTCTTTCAGAAGGATTCTTAAAATGGCGAAAACTAATTAAAATTATGTTACATTTTAAAAATTCGATTTTGAAGAATTATGGAATTTTACAGAGTTAGAAAGACTAGAATAAAGGATTTCCTCTGTTTCAGTGGCTTAAGAAAGTTTAGGTTAAATATTTGCTTTAAACGCGACCTGTTTGTAGTCAAGAGAAAAGTTAAGCAAAATATGTTTGTTGGATTGGATCGAATTGGAGTATTTGGGTTATAGCAAAGCATACGAAGGTTATCTGCCTAAAGAAAGGATGCTTTCTTGAGGTTTTTAAGGTAAACTGGCTATGCGTTACACATGGACGAAACCACGAAAGCGTGCATGCATTCAGCTCATTCGTCAGAATCTGAACTCTGCTCTAGCTACCAGTATTCAACGATTTTACCGTCGGTTTCTGGTGGGCAAAGTATATTTTTTCTTTACCAACTGAAACGATATTTTATTTACATAGCTAACAACCTTTCGATTACAAAACTTAGGTATAATTTGTTTTGTAACTTGGAGGAGTTAAAATATAATGAGCTGACTAGAAATTACACACTAAACCATATCAGAAAGACAATAAGTAGAGAAATTGCAAACAATTTTCAAGCTGAATAATATCGAGAATCACACTTTATATTACGTTATATGCTCTCAAAAATGAATCACATGCTAGGAAAAATTCAGCGTAATTTCTGTAAATCCTGAGCATGGAATTAGCGCTGTTGTAAAATACGCGTTAACCACCGACGGCGAAAAATTGAAATGAAAATATTCAGAGAATTTATGCAATGAAATCTTTGTACAATGATGTACTACATCATGTTTAACGGTATTTGAGATTTCGCCAATATTTGCCTATAAGCCGTCAAAAATACCATTCGTGGTTCTTTCCTGTGAGCAATTCAGGAGCTCAAGAAACTTCCGGATTCTTTTAGAAAGAAATCATTTTATGTTTGTTTTCTATTTTATTAATGGTATTTTTGTGGGGAGAATAGAGGATGGAGATGGTTTCTTCTTTATTTCAGCATTAACTTTAGAGAAATTAGAGATAAGTATATCCGACTTGCGTTCTTTCTTTATAGCACTTTTCCAACGGTAAATCCTTCAGACAATGATTGTTCATCTCGTGTTAGTTTTAACTGTGTTTTATAGCACGAGTTTACTTTTACTTCTTGAGAAATCTAGTAATCTACTTCCAGACATGTGCATTTTGCCCAAAAATTCTCCAGTGTTGCAATTCTTATGCAATGAAGCTGTGCTCGACGGGAGATGTACGATAGAAATACAATATTAACAACTGTCAATAAAATATGATAAGAAAAACTAGGAAAATGGTTTGAGAAGTCAAATTTCTTTCACAAAGTATTAAATTACAGTATATAAAGAAATGAAGTTTCACCTTTTTTTTACCGATTGTTAGAAAGATTAAGGCACCGAAAAAGCTGGATTTGAGCACTTAAAAGTCGATTCCGAGACACGAGCTCACACGCAAGGAACTAGAACAAGTTTAAGGATCAGAAAAATAGAGGACTTATCTTTATAAACGATTTCATACGGAGGCAGAGACAAGTTGAGCGGAGTAACAATTTTTCTGGTTGCGATTTTTAGTCCCGTTTCTATATAACTCCTGCTTAAAATCAAGAAGACTATTTAATCGACCTTCTAGGCACAACAGCGGCTGAGCAGTAAAAGCCGCTGAAAACTAGTACTTCGGTCCTGAATTCAAGTCTTGGTGAATGGGCTGGCTGCATGGACACTTTCATAGTTTTCCCCATGTATAGCGTTGATACGAGCCAGTTTCCCTTAAAAAGTCCTCCCCGGGATATCCTTCCCTTTTCGTGCAGTGCCAAAGAGTGAATCACATAATAAATTTAAAAAAAATCTATCTTCTGACGTCAAAAAGGCATTTCATAGTCAAAAGGTACCAGTACACACGTTTACTTTACTTTTCGGCACATTCGTGAAAAGTACAAATATTGCGTAATCTTTACTTTTTCAAATTCTAAGGAGAAGAAATTATAGTTATCAGAAATGAAATTTATCAAATTAGCTCAAACTTTTAGAGGGAAGAATTGAGAGTATGCTTAACAATCAAATCAACGTAAGCTTGGTTACAATACTTGCTATCTGGGAGAGTCCGTAAAATCATCAGAACGTAGCATTGCCAAATCCAGTGTTCTGGTGAGCGGGGAAGGGGAAGGAAGGCAAGTTTTCTTTGCATGATATCATTGACTATCCTGCGTTTCTTCTACTTTGCAAACAAGTCCATATAAGCACTCACAACGTGAACGTGGGTAAATACTTTAGCTCTCTACCATGAATTTCCTTAATTAAATTCTGAAATTGTACTATATGAAACATATAAAAAATTGAAGATGAAACCTTTAGTTTAGGTAAATGCTTTAGTTAAATGAAAGAGTACTTAATGTATTTTCCTGCCCAAGCGGGAAACTGTCGACAAGGAGCACGATTTAGCATTAATTATGGGTAAGCATGACATGACACACTCATACCATTTGCGCATTGATGTAATTCCGATCGACTCATAACATTAATGTAAATCCGTGGTAAATCCGATTGATCCTAGATTAATCATGTTTTGTTTTCATGAGCAAGAATGCAAGTTAACTGTTATTGCTGTCCTTCTTTCCTTGCATTTTGGGAATAAAAATTAAAAAAAAAGATTTAAAATCGGAATATGCATTCCACAGAGGAGCAAACAGTGGTTTATTTTTAAAGTTATGGGATTTTAACGTAAAAAAGTGTAACTTAATGGACATATTGAGGTCAGCTGAATATGACGCGGTAAAACAGCAATAGGCTAGGAACAAGTACGCGTGGGAAGTTTGTACTCATATCGTTCTAAACAGAGCTTCCGATAAAATCAGAGGTTGTAACAAAATAATGGAAATCGATGAAAGCCTTTTTACCTAGTTCAAAAACGAAACGAGTTCAATACTGATTGTTTGTTATTAATTAAAGAGGAATCAGTTCGTTCAGACTTCTGCTGGAACAATTGAAGCATCTTTGATGGAATCTCCATCTGTTGTTGTCCAGTGGTAGTCAGCTTTCACGGTCTACGGAAAAATACGTGAGTACCAATAAAAGTTATGAAATTAATTCCATTTTTATAACTGGCTCGCCAGTGACGGAACAGGTAAAATGACTGAAGAGCCGGGTTTGAATAGGTCATCAGTATTATTATCAATCAGCTGAGAGGCCGTTGCAAGAATGAAGTTTAAAGGATAATATAATGCCCCTAATAAAATAAATATAGTTGGATAATAAAATAAATGTCAATATTTTATACAAGACTTTTCAAAGTTCACCTGACTTACCAGGCCCTCAGGCTGAAGTTTTTCCTCACTTGTGGTGATCGCAGTGCTGACAGTTTATAAAGCTAAAAACGCAGTACCAATCCAACGCAAAAGTTTTGCTTTTAACTGACAGAACATAAAGCTAAACATAAAGCTAAAGCTTAAACATAAACTTAAAACATAAAGCTTGAACATAAAGCTAAAGTTTCGCAGACAGCTATTTAACAACGTGGATTTCAGATCCTTTTCCATCCACTGTATTTACAGATCTGACTACACCAGGGAAATTTTCGTGTATCAGGGAAAGTTTCGTGTTTCAGAAACTGAAGTAGTACTCTCTCGGTTCATGCTAGAGTGACAAGGATCTTGTGAAGAATAACGTTAATTAATGCTTTCAAGACTGTGATAAAGTACTATTTTTTGCCGGAAATCCGAAGCATAACTAATTGAAGTCAAAGGAAGTTAATGAAGCCAAAGGAAGTTAATGGAAAACTGATTAAATGATTCTGAACATTTATCTCGTATATGCATGTTGAGTTTAAAATTATTTAGTAAGTCTTATGCGGCATACATTATATTATTTTCATTATTCTCACAGGACTTATGACCTCTCATTACTTTTCCAGTAGTTTGTATGCAATATTGTTTAATCCATGTAAACCCTGGGTTCATTTGAAAAATCAGTGCTGAAGGGTTTTTGAATTTTATAAATTTGAATCTTTAAGTAAGCATTTTAGGTATTACAGTGTAAGTGCAAACTTAATAATCATTGAAAATAACATTGCTTACTCACCTGGAGCCCATCCTATTCTCAAAGCTACACATGGCTCAAAATTTCCGCTTGATGAGTCTCCCTCGCATAACAGCCGAATCAAAACCAAATGATGTTGAAGGCGGCGTCGATCTTCATCATCTCCCAGCCACTGAAAGAAAAAACTAATAAATAACATACAGCAAATGCGTGATGCTTTGAATTTCAAAAAAAAAAAAAAACTATATAAAAACATTTTAACTGAAAGGCGGTTTTGAAAATACATGTTTATGCCATTCACTGCATGAAAAAAGAATGTAATACTGAAACTGTTGTAGAAACTATAATTACAGGAGCCAGATGGCGCTGTGCGTCTGACTTCCTTTTGAGAAAAAATTATTGCGATTAAGACTGCGAAGAATGATGAACTATGAAATGTTAAGTGCGAACTCTATATGTAACTCTAATTATAAGTGTTTTCTTTTCGTCTTGTATTGTTTGTGTCGTCAATAAAATTGGATAGAATATTGTATTGAATTGATCTCGTCTGACAGGTAAGAAGCTTTGATTATTTTATTTGCTCGAATGTTGAATTAGAATTCTAAAGCGAAAGCGATTTTTAGATGTAAGTTTTATCATCTTTTTTGGTGCCGAAACCCGGGATTGGGTCTTTAGATAAGCGAACTATGCGAAGTGAATAAATATATTTAGCGAATTTAATAATTTAAATTGTTAAAATGAATATTGAAACTTTGAAAAAGATTAGAGGCCCTGTCAGACGAGCGGCAACTGAGACTATGAAATTATTAGAATGCGAAATAAAGAAAGATGAAAGGTCAGTAGATTTAATTGACGAACTTTTAGCGAAACTTTTAGATAAGGAAACAAATTTGATACATCTTGATGATGAAATTCTAAAACTGTGCGAAACGGACGAAATAGAAAAAGAAATTGAAAAACAACAAGAATACAAAGATAATATTATTACGTGGAAAATTCGTGCGAATAGAATCCTGAAAACGAGAGAAAGCGAAATTCAAAAAATTGAAAGAACGAATGTTGCAGAAACCAAAAGTGAGCAACAAAATACAGTAAAACTTCCACGCTTGCAAATACCTAAATACGAAGGCAATATATTAAGGTTTAATGAATTTTATTCTCAATTTGAAGTAGCTATCCACAAAAACACGAGTCTTAGTAATGTAGAGAAGTTTAGTTATTTAAAATCGTACTTAACAGACGAAGCTGAGGTGGCTATACGCGGTTTAGCCTTGAGCTCTGAAAACTATGAAATTGCCTTGAACATACTAAAAGAACGATTTGGCCGAAAAGATATTATTATAGATGCACATATGTCAAGACTTTTAAACATAAGACCAGTACAAAAATCATACGATATTGTATCGATGCGTAGACTTTA
This sequence comes from Stegodyphus mimosarum, assembly GCA_000611955.2. Taxonomy (NCBI): domain Eukaryota; kingdom Metazoa; phylum Arthropoda; class Arachnida; order Araneae; family Eresidae; genus Stegodyphus; species Stegodyphus mimosarum. The sequence continues at coordinate 159,403 of KK118962.1, forward strand.
TTCAGAATGCGAAACACATATTCGAGGATTAGAAAATAACGGAATAAATCCTAACAGTTATAGTTGTCTATTGTATCCAGTGTTGTTAAAATCGATACCCAAAGATTTATCGTTAGAATTTTCTCGCAGAACACATTCAAAAAATGAAAACGAAATATCTGATTTATTGGAATTTTTAAAGATAGAAATTCAGTGTCGCGAACGTAACGAGCAATTAAGTAGAGAATTTAATTCAAGCACTTCAGATGCGCGATTGGAAACTAAATTTAATTCTATACAAAAACCTAATCAAAAATATGGAAGGTTTAATAAAAACAAAGTTGATTACAGCGGGAAAAATAAATTAAATTCGAACTTTCCTACATCGTCTGCATTTGTTGTTGATGTGAAAAAATGTATATTTTGTACAAAACCTAAAATTGATCATGATTCCGTTTCTTGTCCCTTATCAATCGAACAGCGAAAATTATCACTCAGAAAAAATGGTATGTGTTATTCCTGTCTTTCTAAAGGACATGTATATAAGCAATGCAAATTAAAAAATGTTTGTGGAATTTGTAAACACAGGATGCATAACGAACTGATCTGCGATGAACCCGTCATCGCTTCCTCCCCCCCACTGGAGTCTGGTCACAGCGGCGACGTGGAAAAGGTTCTCTCATCGGTTGCATGTATAAATGAATGCGATTGCGAAATACTACTTGAAACTTGCTCAGCAGTATTAATGGGTAGTTCTAAAAATAAAGAGATAAATATTTTATTGGATAATGCGTCACAGAGATGTTTTTTGAAAAAAGAATTAGCGGTAGAAATGAAATTACCGATTATTAGGCAAGAAAGTCTAGCGGTTTATACTTTCGGTTCTAGAGTGCCAATACAGAAAACATACGATGTAGTACAGTTTACTCTTTGTAATCCAATTGATCCGGAAAAGAAAATAACCATTGAAGCACTTTTGACTGACTGTATTTCTGGGTCGCAGTTTAAAGTATCACACAATAAACTAAAGCAGTTACTTATGAAAAAGAACATTTCGTTGTCAAACATAAGTAAGTCGTTAGGGAATGAATTGTCTCTGCTTATTGGAGCACAATACTTTTGGGATATACATTCAGGAGAAAAGGAACGATTAAACAAATCTTTGTATTTGATTGACACTCTGTTCGGAAGGGTTGTTCAGGGTCGAATCTCTCCATCAGATTTAAATTCGAATCAGAACATTTCTATTATGAAAATTGAATGCTGCGCCACATTGAATGAAAACCTAACAAAATTTTGGAAGTTAGACTCAATGGGGATAGATGATATAGACAGTTGTAATTTCAAATTTAATGAGGAATTTATTTCTCAGTTCGAAAATAATTTGAAGTATGAAAATGGAATGTATACAACTAAATTATTCTGGGAAGGGAAACCAGAAAACTTGTCCAACAACTTCGCGGTAGCAAATCGAAGATTTAACAACTTGAGGGTAAAAATGAAAAAAAATAATTGGGTTTGTAGTGAATATAAGAACATAGTTAAGGAGCAATTAAAGCTGAATATCGTCGAGGAATGTCCTTCCGACTTAGAAGGGAATTATTATATGCCTCATTCAGCTGTTGTAAGATCTGATAGGGACACTACAAAAGTTAGACTGGTTTTTGATGCATCGTCAAAGAGTAATGGGTGCAAGTCTCTTAATGAATGTCTGAATCCTGGGCCACCGTTGAATCCCAAAATTTTAGATGTCATCTTACAATTTCGCGAATATGAATACGCATTTAGCAGTGATATTCAGGGAGCATTTTTGACCATAGGAATAGCGGAAGAGGATAGAGATTACTTACGATTTTTTTGGTTTCCAGATGAAAATGATTCGAAAACTTACAAAATTTTACGAATGACTCGCGTGCCCTTTGGAGTGACATCAAGCCCGTTTATCCTCGCTGCCACTGTTAAATACCACATACGAAAATATAAACATGACCAAAGCGAAACTTTTCAAATGCTTAACTCGGCACTTTATGTGGATGATCTTTTTTACGGAGCAAATACCGTAGAGAAAGCTTTAGAACTTTCGCAGAGTGCTGTAAAAATTTTGAAAGATGCGAATATGAATTTAAGAAAGTTTAAAACTAACTCGGATGAGTTGAGAAAATTATGGCACGAAAGAGGTATGTCTGATGTAAGGGAAGCTAACGAGCGTCCTTTGAAGGTTTTAGGCATAATATGGAACACGGAAGAAGATACGTTTAAATTAGATGTGAAACCCCTTCTTGACATGATTGATGATTTGAAGAGTTCAAAACGTAGTGTGCTTCAATCGGCGTCGAAGTTATTTGATCCTGTGGGGATTGCTTCACCATTTATTGTTCTCATAAAATTATTAATGCAAGAAATATGGGAACTTGGATTAGGATGGGACGATGAATTAACGACTGCACTGAAGGAAAAATGGGAAAACTGGTGCTCTCAGATTCATCTCTTGAAAGATTTGACAATTGAAAGAAAGTATTTCTCCTGTCCATTGAATTCAGTGAAAGAATTAGAACTGCATATATTTTCAGACGCTAGTCCTAAAGCTTTCGGAGCAGTTGCTTACTTTCGTTATGTGTTAAGTAACGATTGTATTTATACAAGTTTCATCACTGCGAAATCTAGAATTGCGCCACTGAAACGGTTAACACTACCGAGGCTTGAACTAATGGGAGCTGTTATTGCTTCTAGACTTTTCCAATATTTGAAAACAAATTTTAAATTTCCTGTTTCTAACGTATATTTGTGGAGTGATTCCTTAATCGCTCTTCACTGGATTAAAGGGAAAGCTTCAAAATGGAAACCTTTTGTATCGAATCGAGTAACCGAAATCCAGTCTAGAACTGATCCTGCTGATTGGCATCACTGTAAAGGGAAAAATAATCCTGCAGATTACGTATCTCGAGGAGCGACTGTAGAAAAGTTTATGTCCAATCCTATTTGGCTGCAAGGTCCGGAATGGCTTCGATGGAAGAAAAAGGAGTGGCCAAAGAGCTTTAATTATGAAAGGTGTCCAGAGATATCTCCTGAGGTATATTGCGAAAAAAGAACTAAATTGGATGAAACATCATCGTTTGTATGCGAAGTTCAGTCGAATGCGACATCTTTACTAGAATTGAATAAATACAGTAGTTTGAGGAAATTATACCGGGTTACCAGTTGGGTACTCCGATTCATATACAACATAAGAAATAAAACCAAGCGATGCAAAGAGCTAAGCGCTGAAGAACTTACTGATGCAGAAATTATTTGGATAAAAACAGTTCAAAGAGAAGTTTTTTCTGAAGAGCTTTCCTGTTTAACACAGGGCAAAACAATTTCAAAGACTTCGTCTATTTTGGAACTAAATCCCTTTATTAATGAGGATGGGATAATGCATGTTGGTGGAAGACTCCAGAAGTCAAAACTTACCTTCCTTTTAAAACATCCAATTATTATGCCTGCAAAACATCCCTTCGTAAATTTGATTGTGTGGGATGCACACAGCAAAGTATTTCATGGTGGAATTTCTGAAACTTTGATAGAAATACGCGAAAAATACTGGATAATTAAAGGAAGACAAACTGTTAAAAATATACTAAGGAAATGTATTTTGTGCAAACGATTCAATTCATCTCCTGGAGTGCAAGTTACTGCTCCTTTACCAGTAAATCGAACAGAAGAGTTACCTCCTTTTACTGTAGTAGGTATCGACTTTGGTGGACCACTTTATACAAAAGACAGTGATGTGAAAAACTATATCGTCTTATTTACTTGTGGAGTAACGCGAGCTCTTCATTTAGAGATTGTTAGCAATATGACCACAGAAACATTTCTTCTTGCGTTTAGACGATTTATTGCTCGTCGAGGTCTGTGTTCTCAAATTTTGACTGATAACGCAAAAACTTTTAAACGATCGGAACTTGAACTCAAAAACTTGTGGACTGTCATTAGTCATCCAACAGTAAAAAACTTTTACGCCTCCCACAAAATCCAATGGTGCTACATAGCTGAGAAAGCTGCGTGGTGGGGTGGCTTCTATGAAAGACTGATCCGATCTGTGAAACTAGCTTTACGAAAAACTTTAGGAAAAACTACTTTATATCGAGACGAGTTAGAGACTCTAATTATTGAAATTGAAGGTGTGCTTAATTCTCGTCCTTTAACTTATGTTTATTCTGAATTCCAGGAACCTGTGCCTCTAACTCCAGCTCATATGATCTTAGGGCGCAGAGTGAATAGTTTACCTCCTGCCAGGCTTAATTTTGATTCTAATTTAGTCAATAGGAAAATGTTAATTAAAAGATTTAATTATCGAGAAAGATTGGTAAGTATGTTTTGGAATAAATGGAAAAAAGAATATCTTTTGATGTTAAGATCTCTTCATTGTGTCGAGCCGACACGTAAAATTACTGAATTTAAAGTTAATGATATTGTATTAATTAATGATGATAAGTTACCTAGACATTTTTGGAAATTAGGAAGAGTGGTAGCAGTATTTCCTGGCAGAGATGGAAAAATAAGGTCTTGTGAAATTAAAACAGGTACATCAATCATTAAACGACCTGTGCAACTTTTATATAATCTCGAAATCAATGAATAAGTTTGTTTTTTATGTTTATTAATTTGTACTATATTTACAGGATTATTCCAGCTCTTTGATGAAAGTGCTAACATGTTAAAATTTGTCAATTTACTATTCATGTTATTCCTCGTTACAGGTAACTCTGTAAATTGTTTAAATGTGAATGCTTTTGTTTATTTTGTTAATACATGTAGTTTCCTTTATATGGTTTAATAATTTGAATTGAACATTTTGTATTAGTGTGAATTTTGAATGAACCCCTGGTCATTCGGGGGGCAGTGTGTAGAAACTATAATTACAGGAGCCAGATGGCGCTGTGCGTCTGACTTCCTTTTGAGAAAAAATTATTGCGATTAAGACTGCGAAGAATGATGAACTATGAAATGTTAAGTGCGAACTCTATATGTAACTCTAATTATAAGTGTTTTCTTTTCGTCTTGTATTGTTTGTGTCGTCAATAAAATTAGATAGAATATTGTATTGAATTGATCTCGTCTGACAGGTAAGAAGCTTTGATTATTTTATTTGCTCGAATGTTGAATTAGAATTCTAAAGCGAAAGCGATTTTTAGATGTAAGTTTTATCAACTGTTTCTCGGTACATTTAGTTTAGGTGTACAACGCAGCTTGATTTGTATCATCCAGAGACGTAAATTGTCGGTATAAATTAGGTCTTTAGAGCACTTACCTTGAGGATAAGATTGAATTTTATTATTGCAAAGCACAGAAGGGCTATATGGCTAAGAGAACGGATGCCTTCATGGGGAGCATTTTAAGGAAAACTATCGCGTGTTTACGTTACAAATAAGGAAAATCCCGAAACGTGTAATGCAACTAGCTGTTTTGATGGGACTTGAACTTGGATCGAACTACCTGTGTTCAGCCTTGTTACCTCTAGGCCGCTGGTAGACCTCAAAGACAGCAATTTGGCTATATAATGTTTTGAATCAAACTTAAAAAGTTTGTTGTAAAGATTAAATGTATATTACCACAGAGGGCAGGGAAATTGGGTACAACTGTTAATTCTTTGGTATAATATTCAAGAACAGTTTGTTTTACATAAAACGATTGAAGCTAAATTAATCACTGCAATTCTCTTGCATAATTTTCTTTCAAGGTGAATTTATCTTTCATTCCAATTAATTTCTAAAGAGAGGAGAAACTAATAAAAGATAGGCATTATGTAAAGAGACTAGTTGCAAATAAAGCAACTATGTTTATAATAAAAAGTTACATATTTTTAAAAACCTGCCTAAAATGAATTCAGAATCTTAAGATCAGTTCAATGCATTTAAGTTAAAACACAGAATCTTAAAGGTCTAGTTAGAAAACCATGTGCCCTTTCATTGTTCTCTGTTTAAGAGAAAGAAGGTGGCACTGATATTAAATTTATAAAGGAATCTCAAAAATAAGGCTGGATGAATGATTAGATAGAACTGAAGAGAATATGCTTCAGATGCTGTTTAAGCAGCAGGTCATACAAAAATACCAGTTGTTAAAAATGAGTTGCTGGAAGTCAGTTTATTGACTTCAGTGAGGGATTATCTACTTTGGTTAAATATAAGCAGGTAAACATTTTCTATCTGATTAAACAAATTATGAAATGATTTTCAGAATTATACATACCTGCAAAAAGGTTTTGTTGCCATCGTAATATACGCCAAATATTTGAGATGGTGTTCTTATTGGTTGCCATCCGTGTGATGTCATCAACAATGAGGCCTTTACACTGCAAGTAAGGTGCTTAGAAGTAGAAGGAGAAGGAGCCATTCTTGTAATTCCTGTAAGATACCACCCTCACCTTACATGAATAACACCATAATAGTGTTAGGTACAGTGATTATGTTTATATATTATATTTATGTATTACATGAATATATTATATTTATATGTTATGTGATATATTACCATGATTATATTTGAATATGCAACAAACAACAGAAAAAATATTATGCACTTAAAAGGACAAAAGAATACATATATATTTTACATCTGAAACATAATAAAATGAATTTCTAAGTTTCAAATTAGAAAATAAAACAAAACGGTCAATAATTAAATAAAAGCATGTTACCTTTATCTTCCAGTGCTTAAGTAAAGCGTTTAGAAATTTAAATACATTTATGTGTACATACCTTTCAGTCATACGTGGAATCGTACCATAAGTTTTCGTTACTCTAAGAGTTCTTAAATAGTAGCATTTTCATTGCTAAGAGTTCTCCTTCAGCAAGAAAAAAGACACTTACCTCAAAATGTTTCAGAGTTATTGCTGGAGCTTTTAAAGATAAATAAAGATGAAGCTTTTCTTGTTTTAAGTATTGTATCATATAAAACGCACGTCCTACACGTCAAACATTTGCAACTGATGAGCTACTTTGGTTAAATATAAGCATAAAAAATAATATAAGTTAAGGATAAAAAAGCATAAACCATATAGTTCAGCATAAAAAATAACATAAGATTATATTAGCATCTACCGGATGTCAAAAAAGGTATAAAAATTGTTAACATAATGCATTCCGTTTCATCATTTATAACTGCAAGAGATTTTCACAT